>VZRF01009547.1:0-173263 GCA_013396875.1 Vireo altiloquus | reverse complement strand
ATTATATTAATATAGTATTGATTTGCACATAACATTTTGACCGAATCCTTATGAATCTCTTAGGTGGGACTCAGCCACCTGCTCCCAACCAAACTTTAGATACTAATTGTCTAAAGAGCAGAGAAAGTGTAGAAAAAGGATTGTTCCCTTCTCTCTGCTAATTTAAGCTGCACTAAGTAGGACTACTTTCTCCTTTAAAAATCAGGTTTAACAGCATGTGGGAAAGGTAAGGGCAAAGGGCTGAAGAGGAGGGAAGAATAATAAGTAGAAGAAAGGAAGGAGAAGACACAGGAAGATATATTCAAGAAAAAGGGGTCATTTAAAGGGTCGCATTTTTAGAAAGGAGGACAGTGATATCTGAGCTAAAATGTATTCTCCAAGTCAAACACATTTGGCAGCCTGACACTTAGGGACCTCTTCTCACCTGTCACAGTCTCCTGTGACGTCTGCCCTCATGTGGTTTAGGCATGTTAAGCCTGGTGTTTAAGGATGCCAGGCCTTAGTATCCCACAGTGGTCAGTGGAGGGAGGTGGTCCCAACACCTTGCATTAGGCAACACTCAAAAGAGTTTGTGTCTGTACACCTTTTGAGCAGCTAATTAAATACCACTGTGGCTGTAGTTGTACTTTTCCTATACCATACACTGCTACGGTAACTAACAACACTTTTACCATGGAGGTGGTGCTCTTAAAAAAAACACTCCAGTGTTTACAATCATTATGTTTCTCACTGCTGGTAATCTTAACAGATACTCAGGGACTGTTGTGGGAGTTTTATTGAAATACTGTTAGACCATTTCTTACTCTAAACACATGTGTGTCCAACATCACCACGTGTCACATCACCACACGTGATGTTTTACTGAGTTGAATATCAGAATATCAAGGATATTGATCTTCACAGGGTGCATTTCCTCAACAAAGGCATGTTTTCCCCTTTAATTCCAACTTTTGAATCATACAGCTTGGGGCAGAAGCATTGCTATGCTCACTTTTTTCCCCCCAGAATAGACTGTCTAACTAGCATACACACACACACACACATATATATGTATATAATAGCTCCTTGCCTGGTGCAAAATGGCATCTTCCATATTTTGCAATAATTTCCTTTTTTATCGTTTGGAAAGCTCTTGGTATGGTCACCAAGTTTTACAATATTTTAAGTACCAAATATCTGTAATAGAAAGATACTGTCTGATATAAGCAAACTTGCATTTATCAGCAAGTCTGAGATAGGTGTGTGTGTAATTATTCTGATGATTTTTATAGGATTGCCTTAGACTGTTTTCCATGCTGCTGTGTAACATGTTGTGGAATAAGCATATGACAAAAATTTTTTTTTTGAGGATTTTATGGAAAACATCAAAAAGGCTAAACATTGCAATTTTTCAGTAAAGTCCTGAATGTGGCTCTTAGTAACAGTTCTGTCAGCCATAAAGAAAGCGCCTTCCATTTACTAGTAAATGTGCATTCAATAAACAAAAAAAAATTCCAAAGAGTATTTAGAATATGCTAAATCACTTTATAAATAGCTATTAGTAAGTCAAACATTATGCCTTTATTCCAATTTGCTGTTGTCACATTCTGTTTCATTTTAATATGTATATTTCCGTATGCTAGTATTGACACAAACACATTATTCTCTAATAATCTTTCAGAGATAATTATTCAGTACCTATTTTGATTATAATACACAGTATGAATCACTTAATAGTAGGAGTGTCAAATATAATTCAAGCATCTTGATATTTTTTCAGATTCTATGACCTCCTTCAGTAAAACTCAGCATGTTGAAAGTGAAATTTTTGGCCATTCATTGACCTGTGCTGTTAACTTTCTGATAGTGAAATTCAAGCCAATAGAGATATTGAAGTGAACAAATATCTTTATCTTCTGTAATTGTTGCATATAACAGTTGCTTTTCCCTATTGTTGAAGTTAAATACAGATCTTAAAATGCTCTTATTAGTTCACATGGTAAACTTTCACCTTATTATACCAAATCACTGCTTCATTGGCACTAATTTAAGAGGTTAGGTGTTAGCTGACTTCTTTTTCTTGACACTTTTAGGCCTATAGGTGGGGGAAAGGGTTGCATCTTTCTCCAGGTTTTGAAAGGAGATTATGAGCTCTAGAAGGAGGGGGCAGGTTTTCTTCAGGTTTGTCTCCCAGTTAACTGGCTTTGGTGTAGGCTTTGCTCTAATCTCTGCCCAGTGTTTTACCAAATGGGACCTCCTTGTAGACTTCTCCTGCTAATATGTCTCTTTTACCTTATTTTCATGAAATATCTTTGAGAGATTTGAATCTTTGAGACCTCTGCTCCTGCCTCATATTTCAACAAGCGTTTGAAATAGACCATGCAAGGAAATGGGGAGAAGAGACAGGAAACAGACACAAATTCATGCTTATGCACAATGTGATTACATACATCTTCTTAGCAAATCATATAAAAAATTCGATGCTGAAGTAAAAAATGCACAGTTTATTTATGCAAAGTGCTATAGGTGTGCTCTGACCACACTGTTGGTTTGTACTACCTTCTACTGTATATGACTAGTTATTTTTATAAAACATAAAAGTACTTTGAAATAGCTTTTTTAGCTGTGATTGATCAATATTTGCATATGTATATCTATATATGTCTGTCTTGCACATAGCATGCAGGTTGTTTTCATGCAGGAGAGACAGTCTTGGCAAAACAAAGCGGGTTGTGCGGATAGGAAGAATGGCTGCTGGTCTGCTCTGGCAGAATGATTCAATGATTCCTAATCACTTTCTTCCTTTGTGTGTGCTTTGGATGTTTATGCCACTAGAATAGTAATAGCAATTCTTAACTCAGAGTACCTTACTCAAGTGTTTAAGCTCGTTTCAGAAATAATTTTCTTGTCAGACTCATCACTGCAAACCTCTCTGATATGTCTGTACTGCCATATGTTGAATTATATAAAGCATGTCCCATTCATGGTGAAAATAACCTAAATGGAGAGGCTTTAGCAATAAGCCTCACGTAGGATGCTAAAGCAGAACTTAAGTGCCATGTACATACTCCCACAATTTGTCTGCGTGAAAATTCATTTCAGCTACAATTGAAACAGTAATAAGGATCTCTGCTGAAGCTTCTTAGGCAAGTAACTGGGATATATGCCTACTTTCTCTCTGGTCCCATCTGATTACACTGACATTTTGACATTTGTAGTTTTTCAGCATGTATCTTTGAAAAGCAAAAGCATTTTCTTAAGCCTGTGCCATCATGCTTTGAAAAATACTTGTTTCACAGAACACATACAATATACTGTGATGATGCTCTCATCAGGTTAGCATTTCTTTCTAATTGTGCCATGAAAGAATGTGTGTCAATACAAGAAAAATGAAAGGAGCAGAGGGAGAAAAAGCTAGCACACTTTTACAGTCAGCCAGAATTATGGATTTTGCAATATTCTTTGGTAGTTTTTCTTGTGATTTATCATCTATTTTTCAATTGCTATTAAAAAATTGGGTATAAGTAAAAATTGATCCAGACAGAGAATCCCTCTCCTTCAGCCTGAAAAAACAAAAAGGTGAATTAGTTTTGTGTTTTGAATGGAATAATTAAAGACGTGTATTTTTGTGGCTTGTCAGTAGAATTAGTCAAATTATGGTGTTGCTGCAGACTTTAGCTAAAGTGCTAGTTGATGAGTGTTTTTATAATAATGCTTTGATGCATATGCATGGACGATGCACTTTGAATTAAACTCTTAATGTTACGGGAAAAGATAGTTCATTACAAAGTTCATTACAGTTGTAAGAATCCTTTAAAAAAAACCCAACAGCACAAATGACCCCTTGTATCAAATTATTATTAAAAGGAAAAATAAAATGTTTAACAGCAGTGTCTAGAACATGGTGTTTCTGTTGGTCAGTGAGTTACAGCTGTACAGATACACAGTAAAGGATAATGACAGTAGAATGAACTTCATTCCTCCGAAGAAGGTTGGCCCAAAGCTTATATGTCTCTTCAGTACTTATTCAAGCCTTATTTGAAGGGTTAAATTGAAATTTAATGATGCAGAAACTGCTCCCTCTGTCTCTTTGCAGAGGAACCAAGTTCAGTTCCCTCAAGGATATCTCAGAACTGCCATGGCTGATTATTTGAACTGGGGAGGGGCACAGACCACAAATAAAGCACAATCAAGTAATCTGTAAATGTGATATGTAAGTGATACAACAACTCCACCCCTAAAACTTGTTTGATTTTAAAATAGCTGAAACCAAACACTTATTTATTGATCCTGGTTTAGAACACAAATACAGAAACTTCTGATGGTTTTCTAAGCTCTAGTTCAAGGCAGAGTAAAAGAGTACAAAGCTGCTGAATGTGTCACTCTGTCATTAGTGGGACCAACAGCCTCAGGTCATTATCTTTTTATTATAAATGGGAAATATAATCTAAATGAAAGGAATTTCTCCACTTTCTGTCTCTAGTACGTTTTCTAGTGAGCAAGAACTCAAGTTTCAGAGCTGCCTGCAGAAATTTACAATTAATGTGCTAAGGCACCTAAGAGATGCTTGAATGCATCCCCAGATATTAAATCATTATGGACCATCTCTGAAACACCAACCCAGTATTTTTATGATTATTTTAGGCTCTTCTGCTATCCAGCTGTGAGGAGCAGGGTCATGACAAGCGTTTTGAACTTCCATGTAATTGTTTATCTGGACGTACTGTGCTTCTATTCAAGAGTTTGAGGAACAGAGTTTACACAAAAATTTTAACTTTTTTCTCTTGCCAAGGTTCATGGTCTAGCTAAAATGTTTCAAGATCATAGAGTAGTGTTGCTGCTTTTCAGATTATTTCAGTAAATAACTATTGCTCAATGGCTTTTATGGGAGACAACCCAATCAATCCTGCACTTGTATAATAGACAGTGCTCTTGCATATGAATGATTTGCTTTTAGTAGATGTTGTTGATCTTAGTTTGAAACAAACATTTTGAACATCCCCTTGGCTTTAAACAGTCATTTATTATTTACAATGTAGTGTTTTAGGACATTATTCAGATAGAACTTCCTTTATTTAACATTCAAGGCAGCCTACAAGATAACAACCCTGAGAAACTGGGAGGAGACCAAACTGTTTTAATCTTAATGAGCTGCAATGGTGAGTCTCTCTGCAAAGCTTGTGCTGAGGGTCTGCACTGTCAAAATTCCAAATAATACCCATAGAATTTAAAGGAAATGAGACATGCTGATAATAAAATAACCACAAACTGAACAAAAACACATGGTTTTAAGACAGGCATGGTTCACGGGAGATTCACCATGAGCCTCAGAAGAGGGAAAAGATGGTTTTCTGGCAGACTAGGAACCTATCTAGGCAGCCTAATTTCACTAGATAGGTTAAACTGAAGCAAGCAACCTTAGTAATGAAGTTTTGTGTGTTTCAAAGAATGAGACAATGAGGTCTTTTCTCAGGTTGTCTCCTGACAGGAGGAAATAATTACAAAATGTCTTAACAGATGAGGAATATAGTTTTATCTATGAGGAACAAGAGAAATTATAAAGAGAGATGATTTCTGAGTCTTCTTTCCCCTCTAACCCTTTTTCCTTCACATACTTCCTTTTAGAGCTTCTACTGTTTCTGCTAAATTCTTCCTAAATTTAATTAAAAGAGCAGATTGTAGTTGTAGGGGGGGTTTTTTGAATGGAGACTAATGATAAATATATAAGATGCAATTATTGGGGGAGGGGTGGGAAACAACATGAAAGTAAATTCGCACTCACTGTGTATTGGCGTACATACAATCACTTGAACAAAGTTGTGATACTTACACCAGGCATGGACCTGTCCCCTGGGATTTAATTATTCTCTCATTTACATTGTTTTAAGCATGCTTAACTGCTTAACATTTCAAGGGGTTACTATGGATTTGCCCCAGTGATGGGCTAAAATCAAGGTGACCTTTATCTTGCTATAGTACAAAGGTGCTGATTCTGATTAACCAAAGGATAGGGACAACTTACTCTTCAGCTTCTGCAGGGTTACAAATATGAGCTGTCTTTAAAGCAAGACGTGAGCAGTATGGCACATTTTGGTGAGAGTCAAATGAGCCTAACACCTGGGCTCACTTTGAATGCCTTGTGAGGCTAGCCCTACATACATCCCTATCCCTAGAATAGGATCACCTATTCTAATTTAATTTAGCTCGTTCCCTTCATTCCAGTTTTGCTTACAAGTGTTTCTGTCTAAAATTATATAGTTTGCTAAACTCTACACTTATATCACAGTATAAATGTCAAAATAATTTGTATGAAATGTATGAAATACGTAATTATTTATATGACATATATTCTTGTTTCTTATAGGTCTAAGTTAATTTACATGCCATTATGTTTGTTAAAAGTCTGGACTTTTCTCATTTTGTATATCAGACTACAGAAACAGACCTACTTTTTAAACAGAGAAAGTGGTCTGATTTTGATTTTCTTTTATGAAAAATTGAAAAGAAGAAATGAGAATTTAAAGGACAATGTCACAGGATAGATTAAAAAAAAAATCTTCTTGTCTAAATTATTTCCAATGGAAAAGATACATTAGTTATATAAAAGAAATCTTCATCTTAGCTTCATGTGCCATCTTTGCTACAACCCTTACCTTTTGATGTATTTACGTATAGGCAGATATCTATATACACAAACTCTTCTACCTGCAATTTTTCACATATTGCACACATTTCAATGAGTTATATTACCGCATTCCAACTGCAGATTTTGGTTGAGCCAGCTATTATTAAGTAGATGCCATTAACATTTTGATTTTTGAAGGCTGGTTAAAACGTTTCTGAAGACAAAAATGAAAAAGAATCATTGAATGTGACTGTTTGGAGGGATTTCCACTTAACTCTAAGAGGTTTCCATTGGAAACATGAGATAACTGCTGCCTGTTTACATCTGTGCTTGCTCGCTCGCCCAGACCCCTTTCTGTGTGTTAGTTCAGGAGTAATCTGGAACCCAGGGGAGATTCTGTCCTGGCAGCAACAGGGGATTTCAAAATAGAAAAATATTAAAAATACTAGAAGTTATTATTCTGAAATGCAATTAGATTTTCTTTTTTTGCTTCATTTCCATCCCCACATATGGAAGACAAAGATTTGGTCCATTTCTTCCCTTCCTAGTGTCCCATAACAGTCAGCATGCACATCTCCTTTTGCCTCCCACCAACACTCCAGAAACAACACGGCTCCTTCAGCCAATGTTTTTGTTTGAAGGAAAGGATCTTCCATTTTCACCAGAAAAGCTGCAGTTTATCTCTGAAAGCAAGCAAGGAGATGATGAGCCCAGAAAGCTTGTTCGGTTTCAGACCTGACCACTCACGCATGACAATATTACCTTGGATAAACAGCAGTTTTTAAGCACAAGCTTGAGCAAACAATGGTATGTAAATTGCATCAGCCTACAAATAGCTCTGGGAGGCATTGTGTCTCATACCACAATTCAGAATAATTGCTTGCTGGCTTCCTTTTGCTCTTGGGGGATAATAATCAGCTGCTTACCTCTGTCTGTAGTAAAACTACTAAACATCAGCACAGAAAGCCTAACATAAATGTACACTTGTTCATCTGCTTCATTTAGCTGCTAAAGCTTTCATATCAACTCACTCCTTATTTGATGCAGAACATGCAAGTCCTTACTTGTTTTTTATGTATTTGAAATCTTTATCTCTCATAACCATATGAAGATGTAATTTTTATCACCTTTCACCCATATGAAATTCGAGCAAAACTGCCACCCAAAATTTTCTGTTCCCCCCCCTGTTTGTAGAGAGGAGATAATAAAATTTATTCATACTCCTAAAACACCAAAGAAACCCTGATTCTATGTAGTATATAAAATGCATTTACACCATTTTTATGTTAAAATGCCATAGTGGTGTAAATCATCCTCTCCGATATATGAGAATCAATCTCAATACGAATGACACTCAGTGATTTGTGCATATAAAAGGGGTAGAACTTCATACAATGGGAAGCTAAGATGCTCAGGACTTCATGTAGTTAATAGCTTGTGTCACTCTGGGCCATAAGATTGGATATATTATCCCAGAATCATTACAGGCATATCTAAACCCCTTTGCAATTTCACACAGAAATATACTTACTTGATGAATCTAATTTCTTGAAAGTATGTGGCCCAATAGGAGTCACTTAAGAACTGAGCTAAAAGAGAAAGCACAATTAGCCTTCAATTTGAGTGGTTCTTTTGGTTTAACCTCCAAAACTTCTGGTTAACCCCTGCAATCCAAAGTAAGTGCACCAGTGTAAGATGGCCTTGTAATAGATGCCGTTTGCATGGCTTACCAGATGGATCCTGAGGGTTTTCAAGTTGTTTTGCTTTCCTTTTAAAGGTTTTCAACATAGCACCTGTGATATTTATACTGTTTTATTCTAAAGAGCATCTTCCCCATTCTAGAGGAAATGTTCCACACCTGCTCCCAAGCACATCCTGACATTTTGAAAATAAATACATATGGGACACGAACCACGCTCAGGTTGAATAGCTGTTCCAGTATATACGGTCAAATTAGAATGTATTGATTGCACATCAGGATTAATGTAGACTTGAAATTCTCTGAAATCAGAGCTCACAAAATACCAATCCTTTACCCTGTCAACTCCATCTTCATCGATGCCTTTGCAGGAAGAGATGAATATGCTCATATTCATTTCTTCAGCCAGCACCAGATTTGTAATCCTGCAAGTTGACGGAGGAGAGTTAGTTGTAATGAATGGTGGTATGCTGAGCATTATGCCATAAATTCTCTTAATGAGTGTTTATAATATTAAAATTTATTGATAAAAGTGTTCTTATGTGGGAATTACAGACATGCCAAAGTTAGTATGTGCATTTGCAGAGGGAACAAAAGGATTTTCAGCAACCCACAACATTTTGGAAGTGTGAACTGCTACAAAATGTTTCAGTCACCAGAGGGATCTTGGACAGTAACTATTTTCCCTTTTCTTCATCATCACGACATATATTTGTTTCAATATATGAGAAATAATGCCAAGAGCAGTAGTGTTGACTTACACCCACGGAGTGGGAAGTGGACTTGGCGCATTTTGCTTGATATTGCCATCTCAGCATGACTTTGTTCTGAGGTCTCGTCACATCTGGGCAATTCTTCCAAACTGACAGAACTTTCTTATTTTCACCATAGGACATTAGGAAGTAGTGGTTTCATCTGTTTGTCTTTAACCCCAATTATCCAATTTGAAATCCAGGGGTACAACTAATTACAAGTGGTGCCTGCTGGCATAAAGTTTCTTATTGCTGATGGAGTTTTTATCTTTAAACAAACACAAGTGTTCCATTAACTTAAATACATTTTGTCTTAACCTTTAAATAAATGAAGTTTTTTAGTTTCCTGATGGAAAATGAACTGAGATTGGATGTAGACCTTGCAATGAGTTTGGTGTCTGGATTAGATGTTTTATCTTGGTTTCATCACTAGCTTTGATTTTGCTTAAATCCTAGTGACAGGACCAATATATTTAAATATGGTATTTTTACAGATACTAGACCAAATGTAAGATCCTATAATTTTTTCATAATTTATATCAAGTGAAGAATAATTCCCTTGAAATGCAGGCCTTTGACTGTAATGTGTTTCCTTCAACTCATTTATTATCCTCTTTCTAAACTGTAATTCAGATACTTGCTTAGTAAATATTGTCTGACATTTTACTGCATTTCCATGGAAATAGCAGCAAAAAAGCAGAGCAGTAAAATTTAAAAATATAGGCTCTGAGACCTATAGTTGTACATCTCATAGTGTTAAATACGATTTTTTAACAGCAGCTATTTATTATTCAACCTGCCTGCCCTTTTCTGCACACACATACTCATATCAGCAGAGATTTTGTAGTGGTTTAGTTCCCCTTGGGCTGTGTCATGAGGTCTACAATAAAATACAGGACCAGAATTATTGCTAGCATAAAGCAGGTTTTGGCAACCAAAAGCTTTGTTCGCCATGGATTAGTGACTGGCATCTTGCTGTAGCCATTCCATTAATATGGAAATAAAGGAAATTGCCTGAAAAGGAAAGAGGAAGCAGTAGCTTTATATAAGGGGGTCTTTTTTTCCCACTACATCTCCTTGTTTTGCTTAGCTTAAGAAATGCAGCAGGATCATAATGAGGAAAGACCAAAGCACAGTGACTTTGTAATGTTCTAGTAGATGGCCTGTGCAGTTATTTTATAAAATCATAGGGCAGAATAGATTTTAACTATTCTACAAGTATTTGTCATTCCTGTAAAAAGTTCTAGAGATCTAAATTTATGATATGCTAGGATGACCAAGACCCTATACCTAGAAATGACTGAACTGTTTTCGGTTCCACATCCTTTGTTTAACAGATATACAATGTATAAAAACCCAAATGGCTATACAGTGGTCACATTATACAACTTACTGGGTTTTTGTCTAAACCTCAGAATGTACATCTCAGCCCTTGGGAAAGAATTTGTCTTCCTTTTGCTTTCCCTTAAAACTCAAGAATGAAGGTTCAGTTTCAAGAAACAACCCACTTCACTCAGCTTTATGTTAACTCAAAAAATATTAAATTTATTGTAACCAATGGTAGCATTTAAACATACATAGAAAGGAAAATAAAAGTACATCAGGAAAGGATCAATACATATTTCAGTATGTAGCAGAAAAATATGTATCTGTGTCAAAAAATTGCTAAAATCATCAAAAGAGGGCGCAGAAGAAAACTGGCAATGGAAATAGAGCATGGAAGTCAGTATTAATGTATTCAAAGCAAAAAGGATGTTAACAGTGATGCAGATCTCTTGAGCAATGATAAAATAGTCAATTTGCTTAAAAATGGAGAAATGACAGAAGTGATCTCTTAGTATTTCTCAGTTTTTGGGAAAAAATGAAAGAAATAAATGATAGAGGTGTTTGAAAAGATAATGATGATAAAACCTTTTTTGATCCTGTGATAATTTGAAAGAATGCCTAGTACTAAATATTAAAATGATTTTGACATTTTGAAAGGAGCATTTATCTTTCATTCAGAGTTTTTAAAAGAGTTAGGTGAGGAATTCTCTCAGGATCTGATCTTTGTTTTGATCATTTTTTGGGAACACCAAAGAAGTTCCAGAAGAGAGGTAATGTTGGATAATAATGGTTTAGAAGGAGTCTTAATGAACTTATTTATATTATTTCGAATCAGTGCTTAGCAGTGTGCTTAATTGGGCACCATATGAAATTTCGATCAAGAAATAAAAGTGTTACGGAAATTATATGGCATTCCTCAAATGCATTAATAGTACTGTACTTCTCCAAATACAGTAATAATATCTCTACTTCTCCAAATGTAACCACATCCCAGGGGATTTCTGTTAAGAATATTAAGAATACTGTGTTTAAAGGCTAAATTCCTAATGATTGTATAAGTGCTTTGGGTCCTGTGATGCCAAAGGTTTCAACAAAGACCAACAGAATAATAATATGTATAGTATTATGTAATTTAATAATAATTTATTAGATTTACAGGAATGCAAAAGTAGGGAAGTAGTAAACAACAAAGATAAACATTGAAATTCTAGTGTTCTTGTCTCCAAAAAACCCTGAACCTCCAAAGTATTCAGAATCTTATAACTGTTATATCATGATTGTTCAGTTACTTCTTGAGTCTTTAAATAAACCAGCATGATCTGATGACCTGATACATTTACATGTCTACTAAAAAACAAGAGCTTTATTGTAGTAGCTTTTAAAATGAGTTTATCACATGTCTTGAGAGAAGAATTCTAACTTACTATGTCAGACACGCTTTTGGCCAAGAAGTATAGTATGAGGCTAATCAATTACAGTGGTTTTGGTCAGTCAAAGAAAGCATCTTTGAGGAAAAGTTTATGTGGCAGTTTTCAGAAACTGCCTTAAGTCAAGTTACCATTGTATCTGAAGGATCAGACTTTCCAATTTTAGTAAATATTTCCTGACATCAAAGTGGATATTTGAGTTCTTAAGAAAGAACTTCAATGTTAAGTTCTTGGAAAATAACTTCAACATTAAGGTCTTTGAAAATAACTACTTCAACTATATTAATGCTGTACCCTAAGTTAATCACTGAAAGGTCATCTTTTACTTTAGAAGACATATAGTACACAAACCTTGTTGATTTCAAAATATTCTTTTATTTCAAATACAAGAGTTTAATTCTTAGTCAGGCAGTGTTAGACTTTAACAAATATAAGCCAATTTTACAATGTTTCTGGAAGCAAGTTAATGTGAAATGTAAACAAACAAGAAAAAAATAAATTCAACAAATAAAATTAGAAAATACTTAAAAAGTTGCATTTGATGCAAGAATTCAGCCTTTACAATAACTATGTCATTCAGGACCAAAAAACCCCGTTGGCAGAACTGAGGGCAGCTGCAGGACATTTCTTGGAGCTGCAAGTAGCTATGGTGAGAAAGAGCTCCCTGAACAGCTGGTCCCCATCACGTGCCCACACCTTTTCCTTCTCCTGGTGTTGTGGCTATTTCCAGGGTTTGGATCCTGTGGGACACTGACTGACATGAGTGAGTTTGTGCCACTGCTTGATGGAGATAAGTCACAAGGCCATTCTTCGCCCTGGAATAAGAGCCTCACAGCAGGTGACTGGATTCAGTGTTGGTGTGCTGAATGTTGAAAACCATGTTGATTATTCTGGGTGGTTCTGCAGGCATGGGAGCTTCTGTGAGGACATCAGACACAATTGTGCCCTCCTTACATGAGTATGTCCTCCACTGAATCTAGTAGTTTTCTGAGGGAAGAGCTTTTGGGTTAAATTACTTTGCGATTATGTTATTATGTTATTATAATTTTCATGCTTATAACATCTGCAGGGTTTCTTTTATTCAGAAAAGGCAATTTTGAATCTAGATAAACTGGATGTGTGATTGGGCCAGACTCAGAATGAATTCTGTAGAATTGCTTGTGTATCCAAAGAGTTAGGGACACTGAATTGATTACACACACACACGTATATATGTATACGTGCACACACATAAATATATGTCAACATATGTATGCAATTTGTATAGATATTTGCTTTGAACTAACTCCCTGCACATTTGGGTATTTGCATGAACATAACATGACTTGACTTGGTGTCTGATTTCAGCTTTCTCAAACAGACCATACACAGGTTTATGGGGAGAAGGGCAGGAGCCTTTTGTAAGTATCTCATTTGTTTTAACTACAAGGCCGTTCCTTAATAATTAAAAAAGGGTTTGGATACTTTGGGATATATTGAATGGAATGGTTAGAAATAGAAATCAAAGAACTCTGTTCTGCATCCAGCTCTTTCAAAGACTTGATTGAATGACTTCAGTGAAACATTTTGGGATAAATGAAATGTTTTCATTTCACTGGCTTCTTACAAATTTAGGATAGGGAATGCAAAATGGTAACTTCTAATGTCATAGGAAAAAGGAAATGAGCACTGAAGGTGAAAGTGTAACACAACAACATAATCTAGTTACATAAACCTTAACAGTAAAAAAAAAATCACTGTAATGATTTATTATTCCCAGTAGACAGACTCATCATTTTTCATTGATCTGTGATTGAAATCTTGGCTTTGTGGTGTAATCCTGTGTTTGTGTGATGAGAATAAATCCTCACTAAAAACAAATGGGAAGGTTTTTATTCCCAAGGAAATGCTTGCAATAAGACAGACCCATAGTCTGTGAAGAGAAAAAGAAGATAGAAAGGTGATGTTCCTTGTGTGTTCCTAAAGCCATGCAGCATCTCCAGGCTTTCAATATGAAGTGACAGCTTTAATTTACAGTTGAGCTTGGAGACATTTTTATAGCTCTGCATTCAATTCTTTTATGTGGGCAGCACAAAGAGCTTATCAGAACAAGCACGTTTTTTAAACCACAAGGCACTTGAGGGTATATACTGTGTAGCAGAAGTAGGATCCAGAATTTAGGATTAGAGAAAATATGTCATAAATTGGATCGTTAGAGACTAGTCAAAATGGAGATAAGATTAAAGGTGTACCTGAGAACATACATGCTTTTTACATTATCCCTGTCCTATTATTCTTATTTATTCCTCACTTTTAAGACATGAATTTACTTTGACTGTGGAGGAAAAGAGAAAGAAGATGGGTATCTTACCTCGTTAAATAGGTGTTCATTGCAGAATAGGCAAATAACTAACAATTATCTTAATGTGCATTGTGTGTATTATGTTAAAAACTTGGAAAGTGTAGCAAAAGGCTGTGCAAGTACAAATTGAACTAAAATACAGGATACAGCCATACTACAAAATAGAGAAGGGAATAGCAGGCTTTTCTGTGCTTTCTGTGGTATGCCTGTGGTGCAAAACCGTAACTGCTCTTCTGTGTGGTTTTCTTCTTTTCCAAGATATAAGCTTGAAATAAAAAGTGCAAACTGTGTTGCAGCATCTTAGAGTTGTGTTTTTACAGCATTAAAGGGGTTGATAAGTATTTTTTGCCTACCAGTGGTAGGGGAAATAGGGAGGTTGAGTATGAGAGTAAGTAGAAGTCCTTGAAAATCAGAAGCCTCCTGGGGCCACTTGTGTGCAAGATACTTTTAAGAGTGGATCTGGAAATCAACTACCATGAGCAAGCAATCCATGAGAAAGCTGAATTACATTTGAGAAAGTGAATTTGGATTCTGTCCTTGTCCTTTTTTGTGTACTGGATAAATATTTTGCATGCTTCCACGTCCTCATCTGAATACAAGCAGTATTTCAATTGGAGCAGCAGTTTCCTCACTTTTGTAGAAGAATACATTATAATGAAGTAATATGATGAGTTCACAGTGGAGAATGAAAGCAGTGATGACAGCCTCTCGCTGTATTTTGTAAGTAGTTATGACAGAGATAAAGGTTGATGTTTTATTCATCTCATTGAGTTGCAGCAGCCATGGAAGTAGTAAGAGATAGCAATAATCTACTCCCAGGAATTCAAGAACATTCAGGAGCATAAGAATGGTCGTACTGAATCACAGCACATTCTTAAGTAACCCATTTTCCTGTCTGTGTAAGGGCTCAAATTTTTAGGGGAAGAGTGCAAGAAACATACAGGGACTTTGGGGGAAGGGGGGAGGATTTTGGCAGTCAGATACTGTTAGTGTTAATATATTGCCGATTTATAATCAAAAAGTGTTATTGTTTAATTAATTTTACCAAAGAATTGCAGTAAGAAATATTTTATCCCTTCCTAGAATTATGCAGCTGACCCTTGAGCATGAAACAGCATCTTGTTCCCCACATTTCTGTTGTAGAGGTAGAGGATGGACAGATGGCAGTGTGCAAAGCACACAAAAACCCATATAAACAGCATCTTTCCTGGGTCCTCTGGTTCACTTTGGTTCTTCAGTGAAAGCAGAGGCATGTCATTAAAATTCATCATTGGTATTTGTGTCCAAAGTAACCTAGAGCAGAACAGCTAGACATCAACTCTTAACTAAGGCCAGGAATAAAAGATCTCTAAGGTTTAAATTTAATGGTCAAAATGGCCATGTTCTGGCATATTTCTGAACAAATAATTAGTCACCTTTGAGCATTACTTATCAAAACATAACTTATGTGATATATTTGCTGCCCGTTTTGTTTGACAAACATAAATCCACCAAAATCTTAAGGTGTATATGGTTTACCCCAAACTCTAGGAATCCATTGGAAATACTTAGTACGCCAGATGATGGGATATACCCCAGGTCATACAAAAATGCAGCAGTCATTGTGATTAAGAGTTTACAGAGGAGTGCATTGAAGACACAGAGAAGACACTTTGGTCCTAAAGAAGTAAAAGGAAGACTTGTGGATTTAGTGGGCAGTGTGTCCCTGGAGAGGTGTGTGAATATGCAAAGGCAGCATTCTGGCAGGACAAAGTGAGAGATGTGACAGCTCAAGCAGAAGCAGGAATAAACATGTGTGAGGCTTCTCCAACCCTGAAGTTATAAAGGAGATGAGACAAAGGAGGCATATGGGGGACTTGCCTCCCATGGAGAAATACGGTAGGTTTTCATTGTGTCAACTTTCTTCGTATTACTCCCATCTGCTGAATCACTGGATTAAAGAGGTTTCTTTTCTGACAGTGGATTTTCTGGAGCTGCTGCAAGATAATGCATGTTTATAATTTCTTGCCATGGCATCAGATAAAGCAGGCTCACCTTGTCTTTATTCCTATTCCAGCAATGATAAAAAAAGAGATTACAGCACACCTTCCCTGGGGTCTGAAAACTTCCTGTCATAGACTGATTGCTTAGCCCTGCTGAAAACAGGTGTCTTTTTTTTAGGGAGATGAAGCTGGAATGAATAAGTCTACACTGACTGAAATCTACTAGATGTATAAGTGTGTGAGAGCCTAATGTGGTTACTGGTATTCACAAGGACACCCAGCATTATATTTTCTCTCCACGGTCTTCCGTCTCTGAACTTGCACAGTAAAATTAAATGAGGCAGAAGGTCTGCAGCAGAATTTTTTTCCCTGGGTTAAAAGGCTTCCCTTCACATTTTGTACTAATCCATCTATTTTGGATAGATAAAATGTTAGTAAGGAAGGAAGGCAGGTAACATTTTTATTCTCTCAGTCTTTCAAGGATTCTTTTCACTAACTTTTAAGAATGACTTTCACAGCAGTAAGACTTTCAGACAAATATTACGCTAAAGATTAAACATACCTATTTCATAATCATAGTTTTGGTCATCATAACTTCTCACTTTCTGTAGTATTTGTGCTCAAATAAGATTTTGGAGTATTCTAATTAATTTCCTGTTTTGTTTTTTTTTCTGAATCTTGAAATTAAGTCATACTACTGAAATTTCAAGACCACAGCTCTACTTTTAGAGGGAAAGAGTAGACAAAACCTTGAAGCAGGCAAAATTTAGTAAAGTCAAATAAGGTAGAGATATGCTTTCCAGCCTTATGCATATTAGGCAGGTGAGAATATTTTCTGGTACTGCAAACTATGTGCATGCACTTTGTGTCTTTTTCAGAAAAGCAGGCGAAGGAAACATCCTCAGACATGCTTAATGACCTACTCACAGAGGAAACAAATGGCATTCTAGTGTTCCAGCTGCATGTGTTGTCAATAATAGGAACTTCAATAGTACCATAATAAGTATCTCTAGATGATATCTTCCAAAAGTCTCAATGTGGCCTGTGGTCCCAATAGTTGTGGTAGGAAATGCTGGAGATTTCTGGCTGCAGCTGCTTTTCCCAAGTGTGATTTTTTTTCAGCCATGGAGCCAGCAATACTATCTTCTTCCTACAGATGCTTGAGATATGTTTATTTTTTGATCCATATTTTATGTTTAGTTCAATTATCAATTGATTGGTTGGTGTTACAATTTACTGCATGTGTCTCTAATCAGATTCATCTGACATTCATTTTGCTTAAGTTAACATCATGATTCAGTAGAGGAAATTGCATAGCTCTGTGAAGTTCCAGACCTGTTATAACGATCTTCCATTATCTCATAGAGCTGAGGGTGAATTTTGACAGTTCTACCATTTGGCACACTTACATATGAATCATTAATGTCATCCTGTCGCTCATGTGTTCCTAAAGAACCCTACTGGCTTCATTGGAGTAACTGATGCAAGCAAGGGTTCCAGGTTCTGAGTTTTGCCAGGGCCTTTGCTCTAAACTTGTCTTAATTTCTTACTTGATACTGTCTCCTTTTGTCCTCCTTATGAAAACTAACTTGCTCGAGTTTATAAATTTGATACTGATTTAGTCATATCAAATCTGCCACAGTAATAAAACCAGCATGTTTCGAAGACAAAAGAAGCCTTGGAGTTTTTTGTATTTTCTAAAATTTCCCCTTTTCCACAGAGACTGTCACAGTACATCTGATGAATTCACTAGAAATCATATACTGAAAGGCACTGAGAAAGGAAACACTTTTACAGTGAGTGTGACTGAGCACTGGCACAGGTGTCCCAAAGAGGAGCCCCTGCCCTGGGAGGTATTCAGAAGTCATCTAGACATGGTCCTGGGGAAACGACTCTAGGTGGCCTGGCTTAAGCACAGGGCTTGGACCCAGTAATATCCAGAGGTCCCCTTCAACCTTAACCATTCGATGAACCATTTTTGTTCTGCTAGCACTTAGGTAGGACCTATGCATTAACTTAAACATTGGTCTCCTGTAACACTGTCCAATCTCTTGATGTCTCCGGGGGCAGTTTGCACAGTTCTGGATGATAGCCAGGAGGTATTTCCACAGCATCAACCTATGCAATCCAAGTCCTCTG
The DNA here is from genome assembly GCA_013396875.1 of Vireo altiloquus. Taxonomy (NCBI): domain Eukaryota; kingdom Metazoa; phylum Chordata; class Aves; order Passeriformes; family Vireonidae; genus Vireo; species Vireo altiloquus. The sequence continues at coordinate 154,993 of VZRF01009547.1, read as the reverse complement.
GAGGAAACATTATTGTGCTACAGCTCAGAAAAGCACAGTACACAGAAGTGTGATACTTTGCAACTAATTAAGGCTGTTGTGTTCTTACCTCAGTTGTATAGGAACATTACATACATAGCATTAGCACAAACTGACACATATTTGAAGAATTTGCAAATCTTTGGGATCAGTACTCTGAAATCCAAAGGAGAAACCTTTTACCATGGTAATCTATTATATTGCCTGACTTCAGATCAGTCTCTGTCTTCATTTTTGCCTGTGCAGTCTTGCTGAGCATCTCTGGATAATTAGGAATAATTACCTCCAGCCTTTGAACAGCACTGGTGTCTTTTTGTGACATTCTGGTAGCCCCCCTGCTTTCTTCAACTTGTTTGTTCTGCTCCAAGCCTTTTGAGAGACAATTGACAAGTATGGGTATGTCTTGGCTTAGGAGTGGACAAAAGAGCTGCTGGAGAAGGTTTGACTGATGGGATAAATAGAGAGACCACCACTGAGATAAATGAAGAGCTCCACTGAAGATCACTACTTATCATCTTTTTGTAGTGCATACTGAAATACTAGTGGGGCTAGTGGAGAGTGGCAGGAATTGGGAAGGTAAAGGGAGATAATTACTGCATCTTTGGTTTGCAAGGACAAGGCTAGATATTTTTTTTTTTCAATTCCTGCAGTCCAACTGCTAAGGAGAAAAAGCAGGAGTTGGAGGATTTAATGGAAATAACAAGACAACTGGAAGTAACAAGACAACTGAGAGGTGAATTAAGTTCTGTTAAAATCAGAGCAAAAAGTTAAGATTAAACAATTTGAACACTAATTTCATCAAAGAGTTCCAAGTATATAACATACATAGAACTGTGTAACATATACACTTTATATGTATACCTTTCAGTTTTAAAATTACCCTGAAAGGTCTCATCCCTACTTCTAAATACTTGTTTTAAGTTCAGACCATAATTCATCCCTCTCTCTTATGAACTATAAATTACCAGTTTGTAACAAGCCAAAGCCAAGATCTTCTTATTTGATTCCAAATGAAACTATGTATTTCCATTGGAAAAGGGACACATGAGAATTTGTCTGCACATCTACAAGAGTGCTGGCCACACATGTTCAGGGAAGATGAATTCAAGGTGAAACAGATGCTGTTTGAACAACGGCATTTTGGAATGGCATTCCAGAAGGGTTAGGGGAATCAAGTCAGTTATGTAAAAATTAAACTCCTTAAAAGGAGTTGAGAGTGGAGTTAATTTTGGTATCTGATAGCTTAGATGACCCAAAAGGCATCTTTTATTTCCCTGTAGCTCTATAACAATCATTTCCCAGAACGAGTGTTTCTGTTGACGACTTTCTTGTAAACCATACATGTAGTTATGTAGAGAGGGAATTTCATTCTCCGTTCTATGGGATGAGGCTACAAAATCACAGAAAAAAATGTGAATTTGGAGTTTTATTTCTACAAGAGAATGGCCAGATCTTAGAGTACGTGTAAAAGAGTGAGATTAACAGCAAGATATGGCTATGTTGTCGCACACGTCTAACTAGAGTGTTCTTCTTTCGTGTTTGAGAATAACCTCAGACTTCCCATGCTTTTTAATCAAAATATACTTACGTGTCAAAATGAGACAAAAAAAATGCCCATATAGCCCTCTACTGGAAGTTATTCATACCATAAACTTTATTGACTAATTACTTTGGATAACATAAAATATTTGCCATGCTGCTATTTAGTCCTATTCCAACCCTTATTCCTGGCCAAGTAACTCAGGAGGTGGAGGGATGTTTTTGCTGTGCTGTAAACAGAGAAGGATATTTCTGTATTTTACATGACCATGTGAAATGATTCAGTATCAGAGAGTCTTCTTGTCAATGCAATGGCAACATCAATGCAATCTCTTCATATACAATGAGTCAAAGGATCCATGAGTGTTGCTACTATGCTTTGACAGCAAGTGAATGACCTGCAGTGCAGGGACCTATTTAGACACGTCATCAGACTTCTGAGCTGGTGCTAAACTGCTTCTTTTCCCTTGTCAAATATAAGCAGTCAAATATAAGTAGTCATATATAAGCAGTCTCTTGTTCTTCTTTTTTTTACATGGCTGGCATTTGAGGGATGCATTGGAGAGAAGTTTTCTGAGGAAAAAAAAGAGAAAATATTAACCAGTCAGACATCTGAACTCCTGCCTGCTGTGGAAATAGGCTCTGTGCTGTGGCTAAAAACAGCCAGCACATGACTTTTATTACTTGGCTGCCCTGGCTTAAATACTTTGTTGTGCCTGAAGAGAGTTGGTGATTGAAGATACACGGCACTTTTGGAACCACGAAATAAACATAAGATGCATCATCCTGTGGGAAACCTTATGTTTCTCAGGATCTGGCAGGAATCAATTTGTGCCATTTCATATTTTGTGCCAAAGCTCATATCAAACAATTTTAGTTCATTAAACTTCGACCTTGAACTAACTCTCCAACCTGCCCATGTCCTTGTGGGCTCTGAACACGTATCTTCCTTAGCCATGGAGGGAGAGCTCCGTCTGGTTTAATTTCTATCTTTTTTTGTCAGGTTTAGAGGGCTTTAAAGAGTCATAAAAGAGACATTTTGTAAGAGTAGAGGGTTGTTCTTTGGCCAGAAGGAGGATGACATTCATCTGCTAGAGGTTTTAAATACTGTTTTACCTGTTTACCTTACTGGGATTTTGATTCTTCTTACATCTTGCAGTCTGGCTGCCCATCTCAGCCTCTCTTCCCTCACAGTCAGACTCTTCGTACTGGCAATAGGTTGGGTACAGATCCTGCAGCAAATGTTCCTAGCTTTTTCTTTTCCTCTCATTTTTCTCTCTTTTCTTTTTTTAAACTGGATACCATAGTCATCAGCATCTAGGAGGCTGTCAACTTCATTGTTATCAAGCTACCTCCTTATCTGTTACCTCCTTACTTTGCCTACTATGCCTTGGGAATTCAAAGCAGTAGCAAACATGTTCATTTCTCACTATTGTTAGTTAGTCAGTAAGTACCTCACCATTTCTTAAACCTGACCTTTGAGGACGCCTGTAAAAGTACCGAGATTTACTGGATGTGTTCAAATGTGCAAATAAATGAAAAAAAAACAACATTACAATTACAGGAATTTAGTATTTGAAGATGCGAAGGGATATAATGGTGTGGCAAATGAAAACTTTCTTTTGGGCTAAGTCCACAACATATGCAGCTTGATATAATTATAAAGAAGACGATTGTAATTTGCTTTTCCATTTTTTCTAATATCTTTTGACATGGACTTTTTCATTCATATTAAGATAGAAATCTTTAAAGATCTTTAACCTATAACCATCTCTTACACTGTCTTTTGCTTTTTGTGGACTGGCATTTAAATGAAACAACCAAGGGAGTCTTAAATGCCGTTATAAGCACGTTCATTCCAGCTGTTTGCAAGATTTTATAGGTCAAGCAGCCAAGAGGCTTGACTTTAGTGTTTTGGGATCAGTTACAGCTTCATTGGAGGGTTGAAATTCAATCTTAAATCACTGTGCTGTAACGGGTTGGCACTGCGGGGTTTATTACAATGGCTGGCTTCTTCCCTATCATGCCTACCCATAGACTGCAACTGCATTTTTATGGTGTCTGTTTGGTGCAGATGTAGCTGTCAGCCCAGGTATATCACCCTGGCACCTGTAGTGTGCTGGGAACTGGGACTATTTGATGCCACCTTTTATATCACTGCAGTCAGGTGACCCTGCAGAATAAATAGTAACAAACTCTTCTTCTCATGCTGATGAGATTCTCAAATAATTTGCGATTGCCTTTCCGAGCCAGATCCTGCAGCCTTGATGCAGTTATGGCTTCTCCTGACTTCATGTGAGCTTTGTCAGAGACAAAACTGGAGTGTTGGGCTTAGTTTGGTGAAATACATAACAATTTCATACTAAATCCATCGCTCAAAATCTTCCTGCACATCACCAGTGTAGTTGCAAGGCCTTTGTTGTACACAAAATTAGGAAAACACTTTTCTGTTAAGAATTTCCTTTGTTTTGTGCCTGTCTGATAAAGTTAAATAGTAATATTAAATATATGTCTATATTTGTTAAAATGTGGAGAAAAGAATCTTTTCAGCACCTTCCAATTCCATTTATAGATTTTAAAGATCTGGAATTTACCAGGTCTCCTTTTTATACTGTGGTCAAAATTCTCTTATGAGATCGGCTTCTTTGCCATTCGTTTAGTGGAGTCTTTTGATTCTGAGATGTTAGAATCATGAAAATCATCAAACATATGCTGCTCTCTCCTTACCTGTCTTTTTTCTTAAGCGCTTTTCAACTGGTAGAGTATTGAGGAGGGAAACTTTTTTCTCCTCAGAAAAAAAATTATTGTTTTGTTAAAATACCATGTCTTCAGCAATATTATGTGCTGTCACTACCATCACCCTCCCCTGAACTTGTTCACCAGAGCAGTTACTGGAATGGTGAAAAGACCTTTACTTAGTTCTGAGTATTTTCCATATGAGTTGAACAGCTGAATAAGAATAGCATTCACTGTTGGAAAGCAGCATAGGCTCTCTTAAAGAGACAATGCATTTCTCATCACACCTGCCTTTCTTTTCTTTGTTTTTATGCTTTGGCTTTCACTAATCTTGGCTATTGCTCTTTTATCGAGATCCTTCAACACATGTATTTATTTTGCTTTGCACCTTATTTAAACTTACTCAAGTGACAGCCAATTACCTATCTGTCTGACCAAGACTGCAAAGGCACTTTTGAGCATCAGGGCTTTTTTCTTCTCTGACAATTGCTTGTCAGAAAGCTAAATTTCTCTTTTGCTCCATTAAACTGAACTTGCTATAAATATTCGTGATTTACTCAGAATCTTTCCTGACATTCAATAACCTCCATGACACATGGTCTTATAAATGTATTTAGTGAGCTGTTATAAGGAATTACCATCTTAAAATCACCCAAAAGCTAGTATTTCACCTGGACAAGTGAATGCAGATCATTAAAAATCTAATGAGAGTTTCTTCTGTGGTCAGATGATTCCTTTAACTGTCACCAAACCTATGAAGAATTGATCTAAGTCGAAGTTAAACATTTAATTGTGACACAGACTACACTCACCTTTGGTAATGAAGCCTCTATTGAAAGATGGCAAGTTACAGATAAAGAGGCTGTAATATTTAGCTGAGGAACAGTAACTTGCTAAATAGCATTCTTCAGCTAAGAGTGATCATCTGACAACTCCCTTCCACTTCAGGTTTAAATGCTCTCCCCTGCATTAAAAACCTGGCATTTCTCTCATGTTAAATCTTATCTTCCTTTCTACTGAAGCCAAGCCTGTCAGTAAAATTATGAAATCACAGCAGGAGTGTAAATTTGTATAAAAAGTGGCTTATGCATTACCATCAGTCTTTGATGCAACTTATTTACTTAAATATTTATTTTAACCTTTGTCTTTCATCACCTGTTAATTTCCTGTTAGAAATCCCAGATTTTAGCATGTAATGAGTCAGTCTTCTACTCTCCAATGCTGAGGTTTTATCCAGAGTAGCTTGGCAGCTTTTTGATGTCTTTTCCCCTTAAATTAGAAAGTGTGTATTTTCCAAATGTGAGCATTGAGCATTTGCCCCAAGGTTTTACAGAAATGTTTTCTCAGTGGAACATCTGTCAAGGAAAAATAAATACGCACCTAAGAGCACTAAGGGATGTGAAGGCAGACTTTAAGTCAAATGTGGCTAGTGCTAAGAGTGACCTTGATCCAAGGTCTTGCCTATTGCTGCCAAATGCTCAGGCTGCAAGGTGCTGTAGGAGGCTCCCACTGCTCCTCTCCTGCCTTGCCACTGCCCTCTTCCTTGTCTTGGTGTGTAGCTTTGGTGTCAGTGTCTCCTCCTCTCGCCACTGCCCTCTTCCTTGTGTTGGGGTGTAGCTTTGGTGTCAGCATCTCCTCCTCTCGCCACTGCCCTCTTCCTTGTGTTGGTGTGTAGCTTTTTGGGAGTGCTCACCAATCTGGGCACAAGAGAAGAAAGGGAGGAGGGAAAGAAAGAGAGAAGGACGGAGAGGAGACAAGGGGATGCAATGCCAGGATAGAAGATGAGGGGATATGATGGGAGGATAGGCTGTGAGGAAAAGGTGATTGCACTGCTGAGCTTAGCAAAAGTATCCTGGGGCCTCAGAACAGAGGGCACTTGAAGCTCCAGGTGGAGTTTCTTTGGAGGAGGAGAAGAAAACTTCAGTTTTTAACAGCTGCATCTACCAAACTGGACTAAACTGTAATTCAGCACAGCACATTGGAACCAGTGGTAATGGTAAAAAAAGAACAACAGTCCTCAGAGATTCATCATGTCTAGGAAACGCATCCTGAAACCACAGGTTAAATTTATGACCATAAGGTGAAGCTGAGAGTTGTGAAGAAAACATCTTTATCCTTAGGAGCAGCAGTTAGTATGGATGATGAGTTGTGCCCTGGAACTTCTCCTGTGGTAATTATTAGCAGCATCAGCCATCTCTGAGTTTTACATGCATAATTCAAACATTTCAGATAATTCCTGACTTGGATTTAGAAAATGAACGCTATGAACTGTATTTTTTTTTTTGATTTGCCATTTTTTGTATAGTATTTTAATTTTTGAAAGCTGAATCAATTTGTAACAGTAAGTGTCCATTTGAGAAGTCAAAATAATTTTTCTTTTTTTCCCTAGCTTGTAAAATTGTTTTTAATTCAAAAAGTATTTCAAAGCTATATAGTTTTACAGCTCTCCAGTTATTAAATATTTACTTCTATGATTTTTGCTAGATTTCTAGAATACAAATTTGTTAGATATAGTACTGATATCTTTCTGGTTGTTATAATTTGTAGGGATTGTCTTACATGACAGATTAAAGCAACTTTTTAATATCAAATGCAGAGCAGATCATACTTCTCCGTTTTGTAAATTTGGTAATTTATAGCATATCAAATTTGCAGCTGTATCATTAACCTCTTTTTTTAAATTTAGCCATTTTATAGTCTTCTATTTATATCAAGCCACTTTTAGGTCTTTTCTTTTATGAAATAATCTGTTACATATGAAAACTCTTCATCTTGATTCAGTGACCTCTCCTAAGGATTTGGATCTATTTATTAATTTCAAACTAACATGTCATTTATAAAAGGTTTTTTCATTAAAATACAAAACTGACTGTTTTCTGTGATGTTTCTGACAGAAGAGAAAATTGAGTTTTAACATGTATTTGAAAAGTTGACTTTGTACCTCAGCTGTGGTGTCTCATCACTCAGACAGCTTCTGATATATATTTTGAAGTAAAATAGGACCTGAGAATTTAGAGGAGGGGTTTAATCCACGGAACGCCCTGTTGAAGCCTTCTCTCAAAAATGTTTTTTGATTTCTTTATTGACTAGGAACATCTTGGTTTCTTTCTAGAACATTTCTTTCTGCTGATCCTATGCAGCATTGCTAATTGCTGCCTTCTATTTTGCTACTCCTTTGCCTTAAGCTGCTTGTAAGACATTAATGCTACAGTTTCACTGTTCAGGAGGTTCCAATTTTCTATTTGGGAGGTTCCAATTGGGCTGCACATCTGGTCGATCCATCTAGGTGAAGAAGCTCAGAATTCAAACAGATTAGTTCACCTGAAGTTGTTGCTGCTCTTAATACAAAAGGGCTTGAGCATGGCTGAAAGAGAAAGTTCACCCTGAGTGACTTTATTGCAGCCCCATCTTGCAGCTTAGTACCTTCTCCTTGCGCTCTGCGGGAAGTGGGAAATGGGAGATGCTTGGAAGACTAAGTGAAACGAAGAGGCAAAAACCCAAGACTCCATTAACTGAAGTGCTACAGTCCCACTAGGGCATTTTACTGCTAGTCCTGGTCTCCCGAGTCGTGCACTTTACATTACAAGATTGTCAGTGATGATGATGACTAAATAACAAAGTGTTCCCTTGCCAGCAGTAATAAGAAATATCGTGTATCTTTTTCCAAATGTTGATATGATGAGAAAATGTTATTTCCCATCAACTTCGATAGATTTTTATAAGTTCTCATTAAAATATTTCACTCAGCTGGACATAGTTTTCATTAAAAACACGCACCTAGTATTTAAGTTGCCAAAACAAACCCTACTGTTTTATTTGCAAGAAAGGTTTGGGTTTTCGTTTCACTTCTTAGTTACTCTAAAAAAAAAAAAAGAGTATCAAACAACAATTTATTATGGACACTCCCGAACTTTGTTGTCTTAGTTGTCACAAGTAGTGGAGGTGCAGCTTCTCCCTACTAGTTAGGGAACTGGTATGACACTAAACCCCCAGAGGACCTTAGTCACATCAACCATACCTCAGCTCCAGCGTCGAGCTCCTTTGCCCTACTAAATTGATAGCTGCTTTTTGGCCATGGGAGAAGTTGAGTCAGCTAATTTTGGAAACCTGTTTGGAAACCCTTTAGGTTTCAGATTTTTAGGCTGTTTTCTGAAGAATCTCAAAATGGTGATGAAATTAGAAATTCGTGTGGGAAAATTTCTTGTTGAGAAAAAGAAAATTCGTGTTGAGAAAAACAGCCTCCTTATAATCAAAATGTTTCTGGTGTAAAATTTTGACGTACTCGCATGCACATAACTCCACGTGACACCATCTTTCACAGAATCTAGGCTAGTTTGGTGGTCACCGATGGCCGCAGAGATTTTGGATTTGGGTAAACATCGCCAGTATAGGCTCTTTATATCTGTGCCAAACCAGGCTGTAAATGTGCACAACTGCCTGTTTCCTTGCCTTTATTCTGATGGTTTCTGTCCAATCACTTACCAGAATCACAGCCTGTGTTAAGGATTGCTTTTTCATTTGCACAGAACTAAAAACTTTATGGCCATCACTGCTTCTTGGGGGCTCTGCTGGGTGAAATACCAGACGTAAGAACAGCAGCACTCAGACGTTTCCTCTATTCAGTCCATATTGCTCATGGTATAAAGAAAACAGAACTTAATTTGTTTCCTCTGCCCTGATCATGAATTATAAGGTTTTTAACTTCTGCCTGCATTGCCTGCAAGGTGTTATAATTTAGAACAGAGTAGCAATTTGAGGAGGAAAGACATGCCTCCTACTTCTTTCTTTTCTTTAGATTCCTCTCACCCCCCACACCACTCCTGCTAATGTATTCTCCAGGCCTTAGGGATGAGCCAAATTACTCTGTGTTGGCGACAAGAGAAAAAAAAAAAAAAGATATTTAGCTGTGCAGAAAGGTCTCTCTGCACAGCCTGATGGTGAAAGCACTTCTTAGTGGGGAAGGAATGGTACTGTATGCTTGGCATCCTGCTTTCTTGGCATCCTGCTTCCAGGGCTCCTTCAGTGGTTTCATGCTGTCACTGTATATAAAACAAAGAGCAAGACCTGCAGGCAAGAAACATAAGCAACTCTCCCAGTTTTGTGTAAGTGCCATAAGCAAGAGACTTTAGACTCATGTTTCGGCTTGTGCTCTGTTTTTGACTCGTGAAATACAAATTCTTATTGTTGCCTTGACACAGCTTCAAAGAGAAGCTCTTTCCCTTGGTATCCTAATGGATAGGAAGTGGGAGGAGAGGAATTAATAACTCAGTAGGCAGAAGGAGAGGAAACTGAACTTTATTTCTCTGTGTTTGTGGTAGGTGCCTTAACCACAGTAATCCAAGGAAAGACTAATAATTTTTTTATTTGTAACTCTGTCTATGGTGAATATACACTTGTGTACCCTGATTTTTGGGATTATACTTGTGGCCACTGTGCTATTTTGTGGGAGCCCAGACCTGCCCAATGGATGCACTCAGAACTTGCTTGGCAGATATCAGGGAGATGCACACGAAGGCAAACTTTTAATCTGAGCCAGTTTAGGCAGGAGCTGAACACCAAGCCTTTTAGCATGAGTCTGGTGGCAGTGGTTGTGTACATTTATGTTCCAATACTACATTTTTCAGGCATTTAAGGTGCTGATCTGAGAATTTATCCCAATGATCAGTTTAAGAAGGAACAGATACTTAAGAGCTTCATTCATATCTGTGCTACAGTCTTTTGTCTTTCAGGTAACTCTAGGTGTTTCAAAGCAACATAAAATGTGTGATGGCATCCATGTCTTTTGGTGACCCACCAGGGAAGTGAATTTCCTTAATGCCAGCACTGGGCAAGCTCCTTGCTCCCTACCCCAGCACATTCTCATGCGCCTAGGGAAGAAGCCAGGCAGTGACACTGTGGATGTTAGTGAGCCATTAGAGTTTTCTGTCACATGAAACAGGGTTATTGTGACCACTGGCTTTCCCAAAGAGTTCACCCATGGCCAAGGGCCTTTTTGAGTAGGTAAGTATATAGTTTGCACACAGCTGCCCTGTTTCAGAGCCAAGGACACTTTAATGGAGACAATCCTAAGCCAGCTGCCTTCAGTGCTGGGAGTGTGATAGGACACACTCAATTTATTGGTGCAGGTGAAGACCAGAGCTGCAGGAGAGCAGGGCAGAGGTAGCACTAAGCAAATCCTAGTCTGATTTGACAGCTCCATCCTCTGCTTGCTTGGTAATGTCAGGGCTCCAGGAAGAAGACACATTGTCTCTGAAAACTGGTGGTCTGTGAATTTTTTAGCTGTTTTGATGAGCCAGAAGATTTCCACTTGTAATGGGAGTGAAAAAGTCTCTGGCTCTGGTCATGGATGTCATAAATCCCTTTCTATGTGGTACAGAACTCTCAGTATGTTGTTGTTAGACCATAAACTGTAAGTTCTGCCTGTGCCAAGAGCTTCTTTTTACCATCTTGCACATGGGATTTGGGACACCCTTGTACTGTACCGTGTGATTTTTCATTTTTGTATGCTGGGTCAGAGGTTTACCTGATAAAAGTCAATGTAACTTCACTGATTTCAAAGGAGCTGCACCAAGCTATGATTCAACTTTTGTTCATTTCATTGTATAGATTTATCATATTTATTAACCTCAGCATGGAGAATGTGGCTGTTATGTCTGCTGTAAGGGAGGTTTTTTGTACAGAAAAAATGGATTCTGCTCTCAGTGACACCTAGCCTCATCTTGCAGGTGAAGATTGAATCGGGCCATAATACGTAAAATGAAATGGTTTATGTGAGATACCCACAGATGATAATACTTTGGTTGGTATTCATAGAGCCATTCTTGCTCCATCTGTCTCAGTTATAAATACTGTAAGTGCATATTTCAGTAAATTTTAGGGTTTGTAACAATGTAGTAAAATAAAGTAGATGTTAATAAATTCTAGCAAGCACAGAAACTCAGTTGTTTCTCAGTGGGCTTCTATTTAGCTGCTCAAGAATATCTTGCTACAGCTGCAAAAATATTGAACTAAGTTTAAACTTCAACAAATATGCTGTTAAGAAAGTTGATTTTTCCATGTTTAGAACAGTGGACTGGATTGGCAAAAATGAGTAGCAAATGTGTTTGCAGTAGAACGTCTTATCTGGCTTTTTGTTTTTCTTTTTTGCCTTATGTTCAGAAATGCAGAATTATGTAAGAATCAAGTGCTGCTGCAAGGATGAAGGTTGACGCTGCTTAGCTTCCTCCTTTTCCACACCCAACTATATCCAGACCCAAAATGCCATGAGGACAGTGGGACGAGAGCTATTAGGCTGCCACCATTTCTTTCTGATTTGTAGTTGCCCAAAAGTAACGCAGCAGCTTTTGAAGAGAACAGATGGCTCATTTGGCTGCTGGTTTTGAAGCAGTTTGCTCTGAGGTCTTCCAGCATTTTCTGCTGCCTTTCACCCCCTGAGCCTCCAGGTAGTGAGGAGCTCCCAGCAGTCTTCCTTAATTCCTGCATTAAGGAGCTCCTGGCATCGTGGTGGCCACGTCTGGGACTCTTTTGGGCCTGCTCTGCTCTTCTGGGCTTTTAGGAACAGACTGAGGAACTTTTGGTTGAAGTCTAGTTGAGACTAAATCTAAGAAAACAGACATGGGGAATGGAGGGAGCAGGATGGTATTTCAGAAGCAATAGCAAGGTTTGCATAGCTTTGTTCACTCACTGGTGAAGCCTGGTGCAAATAAAAAAAATGTCAAGAGTTCTGTCCAACCCATAATTAAAAAGTGGATGTTCTGTTTATGTGTTTTCTTGCAGCTGGCAGCATTAGAGAGACAAATCTTTGACTTCCTGGGTTTCCAATGGGCTCCTATCCTTGGCAATTTCCTACAAATAATAGTTGTCATTTTGGGTTTGTTTGGAACCATCCAGTTTAGGCCTCAATATATAGTTGTGGTAAGTCTCTTTTATTATATATATTTTTTTTTTTTTTTTCCCAATTGGTTTTAAAACCTGTCATATTACAAAGCAGAATTTTCTTGGTTTCAAAACACCAGATGGTATTTCTGTAGAAACTGTAGAGGTCATGTCTTTTTTCAAATTTAGGACTACTAAATGGATTTTTTTGAGACTTTGGACATTATCAGAAACAGGTAATCTGGAGAAAGTGCTGCCAAAACTATGAATATGTTACAAGTCAATTAGACTATGTGTAAATAAATACATGAAATACAAATTTTTGTTCTTTTTGCAACAGACAAGCAGAACTGATCGTGATTAAAAAATATATTTGCAATGGCCAAGTTATATTTAGCTACATATTTCTCTTAAGCAGGGAGAAGCAAGGATCATAGGAATTTCTTTCTGACCCACAGGTTCCAAAGAAGTCTCCTCCTCACTTATGTGTAATTTTGTCAAGACATGTATTTATAGCTTTGACCCTAAATTATTGTAAATTCTCTCTGATGCATGTAACTTGAATCTTGTTTTTTTCCCATGTTCTCAATATGGTCAGGAATAAAAAGAACTTTCAAAGCTGTGAAGTAAACTGCCAACAAAAAAGAAAAATCTGTGTTCCTCCCCCACATTCTCTGCTGAATGGATGAATATTATGCCTTTACCCTGGTAATGGCTGTATTTGGAACATTGTGGTTTTGTTGTCAGTAATGGATTTTAAGAGGCTAAAGTTATCTTTCTTTTTCCTCACAAAGGAATGAAGTAAATGTCTACTGGGGAAAACTCATTAAACAAATACTTAAAAAGCTTCATCTTTTCTAGTCAAGCCTGGAATTCTGTAATTCTTTTTCATGTCTTAAAAGAAAAAGTGGACAAAAAGTGCATCCAAGATTATACTCATGTTAGCTAAGCTCACAAACAGACTATAACAAATTGAAAGTGGATTTATATAAAAAATAACAATTTTGTCTATTATCTGTGGTTGAAAAACTGGGAATCTGTGTTTTGATGACTCACCTTTCTGCTTTGTGCTCTCCATTTTATACATAAGAAGCAAGTGAGTGTAAGCATCTGTAAAATTATGTGGGAAATGCATGTCTGAAGTGCAACACTGCAAAACTTTTTACCCCTCAGGTTCAGCACTTCTGCTCAATGATGCAAGCTCTGTTTTAATTTTCAAATGAAATGCAACAGATGTTGACTGCTTCTGTCTTTTCCGATGTAATTGAACATTTTAGGCTATACGAAAGTTGTTTTAGAGTAGAGGTAGAAAACTCATAATTCAAGAAAGAAACACGTCCTCAGCAAGGTACTTCATGCTCATTTAACTGAACTCATATACTGATTTATCTTTAAGCATATGTTTAAGAGGTCTAGCTGCAGCTGATGCCTGTGCTCATTACTGGGAAGATCGAGGCTTCAAAGCCCAGCTGGTCAGAGCATGGTGCTAATAATGCCATAGGTTGCAGGTACAGGCCACTCACTTAAGAACTGGGCTTAATGATTCTTGTGTGTCCCTTCCCACTCAGAATATTCTCTGATTACCAACTTCTTCATCCCATCACTGCCTCTCTGAGTGATCTGTGATTATATCCTTACTAATGTAGGGCTTACAGCGAAGTAGGAATAGTTTGAGCTGAACGCTGAGGTCTGAAGGGTGTCTGTAACACAAGGTTGTCTGTAACCAACCTCACAACTCAACCCTGGCAGAAGGGGGTGGCTGTCATGTCTTCCTGTTCCCACTGTTCCCTGACTGAACCCTTCCCCAGATCCTCACCCCCACTTCTGGCAGGAGTTAACTGGACCTGTCAGTAAGCCAGTTCCATTTCTCAGCCGTCAGAAAACCAACTAGCAAAAAGTAGAGAGTTTTTAGCTAAACTGGTGACCCGAATCCAGTCTGTGAGGTTCCCAGTGGTTGTCAGGGCTGGCATAAGGCAGGGATTGGGACTGCATGTTTATGAGCAGCAGTGTGGAGGTGGAGGGGAAAGGAGGAGTTGCAGGACTGCTCTTGTTGCTAGCTCCGACCTTGTCAGTTCAGCCTTGTCCTTAGGCTGAGGGAGGAATTCAGTGGGTGCCTCAAAGCAGCATAAGCAGTACTGCCTTTGCTCAGCTGCTGCCTTCAGTCCCTGTGCTGTTCCTCTGTTTGCACCAGCATGGGCACCAGTTCAGACACTTGGTAAACTGTCAAACCAGAACAGATCCAAAGTTAAAGCTCAAAGTTCTTGTTGAGCTGTAGCCCAACAGGAGGGCTCCCAACAGGATCCTCCAGGCTATACCCAACACATGCTCCCCAGAAGCTGTGCTACCCAGGGCTGTCCCAGCTGCAGCTTAGCTTTGTCCACTGTCCCCAGAAGGCCCAGAAGGAGTCAGTGGTACTGACACTAAAGGCCCCTACCAGTGCCATCTGCATACTGGCTGTATTCACTAACACAGAGGTCCACCTGTTACAGCAGTAAACTTTTACTGCTAACTTTATATTTAAAGTCTGTTTTATCCGAATCTTCAGTAGAGTCCTGAATTTCAGTACTAAACACAATGCAGAGAGATTCTGTGTAGTGAATTAGGCTTCAAATTCAGTGAGAAGCTTCTTGGCTTTCCATGTCCATTGTTTCACTTTCAACCACATCTAAGCCCCTGGATTTGTTAGTGGTTGGTGTCCCAAAAATTTGGTACCATGTTTGTGGCTGAAGAAATATTTTAGTCATGTTTTTATGTACTCTGGTTGATGAACCTTCTGATTTAGGTTAGGCTTAACCCAGTTTAACTGAAAAAGTAACTAATTGCTTCAAGAAAATTATGCTTAGTATCCATTGTCTTTTCCATTAGACTTCCCTGGAAATCAGCTTAAGTAGTGCAGATGATCCCATCACAATATAGAAAAATTGAAGTAAAGAGAGAATCATGCCAGGTACAATGGTTTACTTCTTTAAACTGTCTCCACAAAATTAATCTGACACATGTGAGCACAAATTGTCCTCATGATAATGTGTCATACTCTGGTGGTGATCCTGACTTCATCTGACCAGCTCTAGAGTCATTGTTTAACCTCAAGAGAATATTTTTAATCTATCTTCTGTGCAATGAAGTCTGTGCCTGAAGGTTTCTCTGACGAGTGAAGCTACACGAAAGCTTTCACTTTGTCATCCTATGCTGCATGTGTCATGTTCTGTCTCCTCAAATTTTAACATATGTAAGGAATGGGAAAGTAAGTGAATAAATGAAGTACATGTAGGACCATAACTTGAAGCACATCTATACTGCAGTCAAATATGAAACTACTTCTGCAGGCACAGTTGAGCAGGCTTTTGTTGCAGTTACGTAGAGCTGAGGAGTTTGTTCAGGGTTGCGATAGAAAATGATAAACACAATAGCGCTGGCATGGTTCTGACTCTTCCACTGCCTTCGAACCCAGGCTGGCCAGTTTATCACTAGGATTTAGTGACAACATAACCTGCAGCATAAGCATGGCCATTGTAGATTAAAAGCCTGAATAAAGAAATTAGTTTGAGTGATATAAAATTTGCCATGAGAGCTTTCTATCAAAAAAATGCCCCACTATCTAAGAGCTGCCATGCAGTGGCTGATACAGGAGGCATCTCTGTTGAATAGAATTGTCATTCCAAGCAGTTAAAGATAGTGGTTTATGTTCACTGTATACAGATACAGCACTATATGGATGGTGATTTTGAATAAATCTGGAATTTAACTTGCTCATACCTAAAATTCCAAGTCCTCAGAGCTTAGGATACAGAGAGAGGGAGAGGGAGTGACAGCATTGACTCAAAGTGTCCTAATTAGTTTAAATCCAATAATTATTTCTAATAGGTTTTGTATTAATTAATAATTTAGATAAATGTTGTGAACAATTTGTCCTGTCACTAAGAGGATGTGCTATTTTCAGTATTTGAATATTTTGTGACTGAATTAAATCAGTGCAAAGTTCCCAGGGGACATAAAAGTGCAGAGCTGATTCCTAATTTTCTCATATTAGCTCATTTGAAACTTACCCAAACATTTGCAAAGAAGCAAGAAACAGCTGAATTTCAGTTCTAACCATACTGTTACACTCTTGTCATGAAGCTCCAGAGTTCTGCTGTGATCCATTTCCCTGTTCATGCTTTTCCTTTCTTAATAGATCTTGCTGTCACCAGCAAGATTTTCAGGCTGTTAAAATTGATTACTGATGATGACAGGATACTTGTTAAAGCTGGGGATTTTCCCCCTCTCCTACTTCTGATATGGGACTTCAAAAGGCTTCTGAATGATGAGTCATATAGCTAAAATTGCACAAGCCAGGCCCAGAACTGAAAAAAAAAATGTGTTAATGGATAGTGAAGGATGAAAACAGTACACTTAAATAGGGAGAATCTATGGTGGAAATCTCTGCTTTACTTGCCTTAATATATTCCATTAAATATTATATATATGGGCAATGGATATAGTTGAAAAGCCAGAAGAGAGTTTCTTAAAAAAAACCCCAAATGAATAAAAAACCAGAACAGCAGAAGAATGGCTGTATAAGATACTTTATGCAGTATTCAAGCAAATGTTACACAGACGGTGAAAGCACATGAGAAATATTTAGGCTTCCAAAATTACTTGTTGAATATCCTTCCTGGTAAGTCTTGTATTGTTACTCCATTGTGTTGATTTATGTCACTTCCCTTACCATCTTTCATAAATATGGCTAATAAGGTTTTGCAACCAAATCTGATGCCAAGTATTACAGGGTGATGATTTGATGACTCAGTAGTTACTTCTTTCCCTTTGAATATTCCTGAGCCAACATTCATTCTCTCTAATGCCATGACAGAGTAGTTGCTGCACTTCAGATTTTAATATTCTCTTGAGATAGTTTATTCATTAAAGCTCAACTTAGCCCACAATCCTCGTAATATTCAAACTTAGAAAATTTCCAATTGTTTTTGTGCCATTGTGTCCATCCAATGCGAATGTTTTAACTAGAAATGTTTATATTTCACTGATACATGAAATGTATCTCTGCATTGGTTTCAATATGATTGTGGAGTCAAAAGAGGTGTAGAAATCTCACTGTTGTAGAGAGGCTGACATTATGAAAGAGGATCTGAAAGGAACCTACTAGGTTAGACAGTAATTTATTAGACATTTAACCTGTAAGGTTTAGTGAGTACTCCCTCCACATTATTTATAAGACTTCAAATACTTCTTCACACCACATAGTATACAATCCTTGGTGCAAAAGACCAAAAGCAGGAAAGGATGTAGTGCATCATGGGAAGAAATAAGCGAAGATTATGACCTGGTCCTAAGTCCTTCCACTGGAAGTGATCTGTTATAAAAATTTCCAGGTGATTTTTAAGTGCTGCATCATATGAGGCATAAAATAAAAATACCAACTCTTCTTACTGATTCAACCTGTGTGGAAAATTTTTTCTTCATGCCAGATATGGTGAAGGTTGTGACACTGAGTATGAGGCCAGGTGATCTGGAGTGGACAGAATGTGGCTGGCCAAAGAACTAGGCATGGATTGCTGGGTGTGGGGCAGTAAGAGTGAACAGACACAGCAGGATGGACAGGATAATGTTCAGGACATGGAGTGGGGAGGCTGAATGGCAGGTTCAGATCATGAAACAGGTTAGGTACCTTAGGGAAATGAAACCTGACGATTAGTGTTGACCTAATGTCTCAGATCTTAACCATTCCTGCACTGAGAGAAAATTGCCAGCATGCCTGATGTGTCCCTTCACACAGAGGATGACAATTCAGGCTCTTGCTCTGCTAGCAAAAAGAACTCTGCATCATGGATCTAAAAGTTACACCTTTCCTAGTGACTCAAGCAGCTGTTAGCGTGATGCCACATAATGGAAGTTTGTGCGGTGGGTTTTTTTTAACCTAAAAGGTATATACATACAAATTTACACAATGTATATAATGTCAGAAAGTATTACAAATTTTTCAGGAAGAAACACTCAAAAATTTAGAAAAGTTGCTATTAAAGCCCTTCTGTACAGTCCCTTCTGTACAGTCTTACTATGATAATTTTATGTATTTGTGGATTCAAACTAGATAGACACCTACTCCTTCTTATATTGTTGACTCAGTTTCAGTAGAAAGGACAGATATTTGGGGGTTTTCTGGTGATCACAGATGTAGAACAGAAATTTGAATTTCAGAAAACAGAGGACAGTGGGAAGAGGAGGCGTATGCTACCAAGAGGAAAAGGATTGCTTTTGCTGTGAGGGCTGTGCTGGGTAGCTGAGATTTTTCTCTGCTCTCAACCACTGAAACCTCTTGACACAAAGTGAGTCACTTTAACCAAACTTGTCACGTGCTTTGTTTTCCCCTTGTGTTCTGCGTTCTTGTTTTGAGACCTTCTGGCCTGATTTGCACAAGTGCTGCATGCTCAGCCAAAGGGAGCTGAACACCAAGTTTATAAACTGAGTGTATAACCTCGAGCATTCTGAAAAATGAACTCTTAAGGACCTCAAGTTGGATGCTTGTAATGTATGAATACTTCTGAATGTAATCTTTGCATGTATCAGAACATCATTTGCATTCTGAGAGCTGTATCATTCCCTTATAACATAAAATAAATTAGTTAATGTTTGTGCAGCTCTCACACATTACAGAGATGAGCGTCTTAGTAAACCTCATGAGGAAATTAATATTCTTTCCTCAGAGCAGGGTCTGAGTGACAAGGAGAAAAGAAGTATTGAGCTAGCTGTTCATAAAATTTGTTAGGGGATGTAAGATCTTCTAAAATAAAAATATATCTGTGATGATTTAATCAATGTTTGCATTGTATTGCACAGCCACAAAATAAAAAAGTTAGTTGGCATACAGAGTCCAAATTCTGACATTTCCTAATTTTGCTTTCTTGCCCTTGCTATCTTATAACCTTTCCTTAAGTACCTATGAAACTATGCAAGGAAAAAATTTGCTCATTGCATATCCAAGAAGACAATAACTTTCCTACTTAAAAAAATTGCGGAGTACTAATTACTGAATATAATGTAATTATTATGTTTACAAAGCAAATGGAGCTCAAATTTCGATTTCTGCAGCTCAGTGAGAGTGTAGGAAGAGCCTCTCCATACACAGCAGCTGGGTTTCAAGGTGCACACCTGCTTTGCACCTGCACTTCTCTTTCAGTAATCTTCATGGTGAATCAGGAGGTGAAGTGGTCCTGACTGTGTAAAGCAGCAAAGCCTTGCCTGGGAAAGCCAGTTCAGACACTTTTTGCCTGCATAGCATGGAGCTGTCATTGGTGCCCATGGGACAGAATGAGGCCATTAACAGATTTGGCTTGGCTTGGCAGATCAAATAGAATTCCTTTTGTTGTGGTGACAGTTTTAGTTCACGGAGAGATAAAAAATTCTTTCTTAAAAAGGAGATTTCTCCCAAATAGTCTCAATTCTGCTTTTTATGTGCAACTGGGGTTGTATGAGTTGTTCATTCATTTTGAACTCTTTGCACGTAAGGTTCTGAATATAAATGCTAGAAAATTAGTTGATGATAAACTACTACAAAGTCAACAAATGTAGTAAAATGTGATATACTCTAAGTTAGTCATATGCATAGTACAGACCTCAAATTGCTCACAGACCACAACAGCTTTCTCTGTTTCATAATAACCCATCCTTCAGTTGCCACACTGCCCTTCTCTGTAAGACAGAGGAAACTGCCCAGGAGTGTTACTCTTGTTTTGTTTATTAATGACCTACTTCTTGGGCCATAGCAATTGCCCCACTGCCTGCATACCTCAGAAGAAATTATATTAAAGCCGTTGACCTTTTTGGTGTACAGAAATGGCCCTATGCAGGGGGGAGTAATCAAGGAGAGGAAAAATTCAACCCTTTTTACCTGAACCTTTCATTATGCATGACAGGGAGAGGAACGAAGAGGGGAACATAACCCAAAACTGCCCAAGAAAGCCAAACTGGTGGCACCTGTGCAGTGCATGATAGATTAATATGTGGAGCTTTAATGATTACATTGAAGCCAAACAATAAATACTAACCTTCATCTGGCCACAGCTAACTGGACTTGAAAAAGCTCTTATCAGCAGTTCTCCGCTGTGAAGTTTCCAAGTGTGTAAGCGTAAAGTGGCACTGCTGCTGCTCACTGCATTTGTTCCACTGGATGTAGCTCCAGCATGGCTTCATGGACACTTGGCATCTGTAAAGAAATGGTTGTGCTGACAGTTAAACTGCAAAAGATGATTTAAAGTAGATGAATTAATGTAGATTAATTAATGAATTAACTCTGTGGGTGGTGTATGAGTTCAGTAGGATGCTGGAGAAGCCACAAGAGATATGGGTACGTTCAGCTGATAAGTGTGCTTTGTAGGACCAGGTTCATGGCAAAAGGCTTGACGAAGTAGTGAGCTAATTCCACTGTAAATAAACTATGTTTTACTGTGAAAGACTCTCAAGAGATCAGATTTACACTTTACCTATTTGTTTAAAAAGGAAAAAATCTAGATAACCAGATGAATAGATCTTCTCCTTTGCTTAGTGGTAGGTTTTTTCCTTGCACTTTTTTCATAATATTTAAATGTCATTTCAATAATATTTACTTATTTAAGGTGTTGTGCTTATCTGAAACTTCCTTTAACAGAGCTAAATTATGATTTAAAAATTACTCAGAGTTGTCCCAAAACCATTGCTTAAGTCAGCATTTCAGACGTAATTGATAACAGTAGGATAGTGTAAAACTGTAAATAATAAATCAGTTTTATTGGTATTTATTTAGAACAGCAATAAAAATTGGATTTGTAATTTCCGGTGGTTCTTAGGGGAATTCTGCAGGGGGAGCTCCTTTTCTGAGCTCTCCCTGCTTGGCTGTTCCCAGAAGAACAATTTTTATTGATACCAGTTTTTTATTATTGATCTGCTCGGTATGAAGTAGTTTCATCTTCACGTTTTATTTTTCTCTCTTTTTTGCTCTCATCCGGCTTTGTGTTTAGTACACGGTGTGGACTGCCCTGTGGGTCACCTGGAATGTTTTCATTATCTGCTTCTATTTGGAAGTAGGCGGGCTTTCTAAGGTAGGTCACTTATCCTTCTTCAGGTTTATGGGAGGGTGTTTTAACAGCAGGACTGGCAGAGTTTAGAAGACTAGAACCACAGAGGAAAAATGTGGTTGTTTGAACATACAATGTGATCTTCGGAGTTTCCCTCCAACAAGGACTGTAATATTTGAACTTCTGCCTGCTAGTAAATAGCCACAGGTTTGAAGTACATAAATGCAATGAATCTGAATTACAGTTGCCTTCTGAAGTACTATCTCGAGATGAGAGGTGGGAAGGTATTCAGCTGTAAATTTGAGGTAATTTTTGAATGTTGAAAAGCAGGCAACGTCATTTTGGTTGAATTTTCAAGTGTGTGTAAAAAGTGGGAATTTCCAAGACTGCTTTGGAAGCAGATAAAGAAAATTACGAAGAAGGTTAATGTAATGACTTGTTGAGCAAATTGGTCTCACAGTGAGAATGTTAATTCTGTATAAAAAACAACAAATGGCAAAGGATGACTTTTGTCACATCTGAATAAGATTTTCCTTCACATGACACTCGGTGCTCTAGGTCACCCATTCTTTATTCAATCCTCTGATTAGAGCAGAAGTGTTTGCTGGAATTGTCGAGAGACATGTTCTTGTTCAAGGTAGCACTTTTGTTAGCATAGGTAATGTTTAGCATTGTATCTGCAGGGAGTTTGTACAACACCTGCTCGTTTTTATTCTCCAGTTAGACATAGATGATACAGATCTTTATTTACCACAATCACACTTAAATCAGGCACAGTATGCCCATGGCACATGCTGATCCCAGCATTACTAATAGAATAAATGTCACTGTTTCTTGTTGTAGATCTAGTGATATGAACTGCATCACTGTTAATTAATGCAATGCTTTTAGAGAATGCAGTCCTTTGCAATGTGCTCTGGGATGATCCTGCTTGAGCAGGGAGGTTGGACCAGATGACCTCCTGTGGACCCTCCCAACCTGACCCATTCTGTGATTCTGTGAATTGTGTACTCCCCTCACTTCAGAGTGGAGCACTGATGAGCTATGTACTTGCTAGCATTAAAGCTCCTAGCTTTTGGCTGACAACAAACAGAAAACTGGTGAAACCAATTTAATAAGAAATAAAATTTAATTTACTCAGATGAAATTCCATTAAAATTAAAGCTTTCAGTGATAGGTTCCAAGGGTGATAAAATTTCATGTTGAAAAGCTGCAACAGTTTGTTTTTCCTTCAAATATCATGTAGCTCGTGAGAAGTCACACGCTTGATGAGGAAATTAGTGCACTTCATAGAGGATCAAAGTAAATGATCCTAATGGTATGTTCTGACTTAGAAATCTATTAGATGAACAGAAGAGCAACACATAGAAATGACGAATGGCCAAATAATTGTTCATTCTCATGATATATAGAGGTTGTATTCTTTCATTTCATTGGGTCATGTCTGTTTTTGTAGTGACTATTATATTTTATATATAACTAATACATTTATATAAGGGCCTAGGAAGTGAAAGAAAGCTTTTAGTCTGAGCATTGAATTTGTTTGCAAGGGATTCTGATCATACCCTCAGTTAAGAGGTTCATAAATCCGTAGGTATGAAGTTCTTCATCTTTCAGTTTCACTTCTGTGCTTCACTTTTCGCTCTTCTTACTTAACATATATGGCAAATCACAATGCAGAGAAATAGCAGCAAAAATACTACTTGACAGTCGACAAAACTCCCTTTTATTAGTGTATACTTCAGTTAATCTCACCATTTTTGTGGAATTTTTATCTCATGGTTTATTGGAAATGTAGTTTCTCAACAAGGTGATAGGCACAACATTATTTCCATGGAAGTTAACTGCTCTTGTATAAATTATGCCAAAGGTATGAGTATAGAGACCAACTTAGCAATGATTGAATTAAGAAACTTTTTTGGTACATCACGATATTTTGAGTCCATTTATTGATCTTTCTGAAAATTATGCTAGATATGATGAGGCCATCAAGAGATTAAAGTCTTCTTGCCCCATATGCATAAAATCCTGGGTATTTACAATTTGATTAGTATGTCACACCAACCTTAATTGGGACCCACATTTTATCCAAGCTGCTAGTTAAAAAAATTCATCATTTCTTCCATTAGTATGTTCCCATGTTGTCAGGCACAATAGAAATGTGCTGTTCTCAGAGTACATTATTGTGGTTGGGAAATCAAACACCATAATAAGCTTTCCAAATATGGCTGTTTATTCAGCATTGAAATCTTGGCAGGCAGTATTCGCTTTTTTTTCTTCCTATTGTTCTGTTTTTCCAGTAAAAAAGAAAAAGAAGCTGTGTTTCTAGAATAAATACAAATTTATCACGATTTTAAACTTCTGTTTACATACTGTCAGGGAAAATTGTAATGCTGTCTGGCAAGTGACTGATTTCTGTTGGTTTGTTTGTTTTTAAGCACTATCATGTTTGCATTTGCTCTGACCAGAATGAGTTAGGTCCTGGTTAAAGTCCTGTGAATTTTTTAGGTCTTCAATCATGAATACTTCAGAAAATATAACTTGGTACAATAATAAATTATAATTTTAATTCAATATCTGTGCATGGAGTATGCGTACAATGCGAACAGACTTTTCAAATGTCCCAATAGAAACCAGCCACTGCTGAAATTTTGCTCAGATTTTATTCCAGAAGTGGGGAGGAAGATCTCCTTTGAATATTCACTGTTTGAAGTCTACCAGGAAGTTCCACTGCAATGGAAATGAAAATGAAAAATTTGAATGAGAATAAGAAGGACATAGGTAATTTAGGCCTGTTAACTGTGGAAATTTAAAACATTTTCCCTTCAACTACCTTCAATTATAATTTTTTTGATAAACTAATTTTTTCTTGGGTAGGAATGATTTGATATTTAGTTTAAAGTTTATGGATTTAATACACCAAGAACTTTAAACTTTTCTTGATAAGGAATGATGAAACCAACATGCCCAATGTCAAACATGATGTATGTGACTTGATCCTTTCCATTCTTTCAGGAAAGAATGAT
This sequence comes from Vireo altiloquus, assembly GCA_013396875.1. Taxonomy (NCBI): domain Eukaryota; kingdom Metazoa; phylum Chordata; class Aves; order Passeriformes; family Vireonidae; genus Vireo; species Vireo altiloquus. Next base: position 130,752 of record VZRF01009547.1, on the reverse strand, counting down.
GTTTCTTCATCAGAGTGACTTGAAAAGTGTCTTTTTAGTTGAAAACACATTTCTTGTTTTTAGGCAATTAAAAAAAAAAAAAAAGGCTATTTTATGCATATCTTCCTACCTAAATTCTCACCAAAGTTTGATTTTAATAATCTGGAGGGCCAAACTGGTCTAGCTGAGAGGAGGAAGCTGGTGGAGAGGGGTAAAGTGGGAACTGAAATACTATATACATGGCTGTAGGGGAGTGTATGGGGTGAAGGAATTCACTGTGGTCTCAGTCCTGGCGCCAATTAAAATCATATTGTTTTATTACATGGAAGAGCTGTCTGTGGAAGCACCCTGCAATAGCTACACTATGGAGATTAAGGCAATCTGGGAAGGGGATGATATGGATTCAAGTCATCTCGGGTGCGAGAGGGAAATAAACACAGCTCTCCCACAGCTGGCTGTTGTCAGTAGAAGTCTAATGAGCAACTGTTTCCTCTTTAACTGCCTTATAAACAGCATATAGGTCAAGATCCTTTTTCACTTACATTACAGATGCGCAAATAAAATTTTAATGTTTTTTGGGGGGGCTAAAGAAATTGTATTTGATCAGAAATAAATAAATATACCTATATACACCTTCTTTATTATATTACCTTTTTTTTTCTAATTTTAGCAGCGATGAAACTGCCCATATGAAATAAAAGAAATTTGTCTGTCTATTTTCATTTACTATTTTTCTGAAATCGAAAACATAATTTTTAGTGTTAACCATTCCATATGAGAGAAAAAAAGCTGTTAATATAACATGACCTTTTAATTCTCTACTCCAGGATGCCAGATTGCTACATCCATACATGAGCTCATTAGTTGTTTTGATCTCATTCTGTGTCTTGAAATGAAAATACGTTCTAATTGTCACATTCCAGAGTATAGGCAATTTAAAGCATATAGACATAAACACAAACTGTTTCTCTGAAGTTTTGTCTGTGATTAAATATGGACCACATTATTTCTAACTGTGGTGCATATTTATTATTTGACTGTGTAAGCCAGCCATCCATCTGCAGCAATACATAGTGTTATGTATTCCTGTACAAAGGACACTTTATCTGTTTAGAGTGTACAGTTAATAATTCTGTTGTTTACATCCCTCCAGTATTTCAGGTCCAGTATGAAAATAGTTCTGTTCATTCATATTTATGATTTGCTATTCCAACGTTTTTTTCTTTTTATAGACCATTTTTCTACTTCTTGTGTTTAATTAATAAAGGAACTGGCATTCCTTTCCATGTGTTAAAACCTTTATTCAGTAAATGTATGGCAGCACTGTGGTACTGTGTACACCTTTCCTGTTGTTTCCTATACCTTACCTAGCCAGCTGAGTAACACTGATGAGCTCTTCTCTTTTTCTAGGATATTTCTGCTTGTTCTGCATGGCTTTTCCATGGCATGCTTCTTTGGTCTGAACTGTGCCTCAGTCTGGATTTAAGTTTTGCTCTCAAAATTGAGCTCTGTATCAATCGACTCTTCTAATTTTTTTGGCCAAAGATTTGCCTGACACACACTCATAATTTCATAGGAAACTACCTCTAAAACAGCTTATGTTTATTATCTGGGCCTTAGTTTTTCATATTGAGTGAATGTGAGTTCTCTAATGTACCTGTGACACCAACTTCATTAGCCTTTGCCCTGACGCTGAAGGAAATCTTGCTTATGTAATTTAATAAAACAATATTTTTTCATGTATTTTTCCCCTAGTAATAATTACTTTGGTTGATGGATGTTCAGGGTTTGTAGGGCTCCCATCCAACTTTATTAAGCTGGAGACAGAACTATAGGCTAAATTATTATATGGATCTGTAGTTGGAGGATAGAATTATCTGATAAAATTAATGATTTCTTCCATCTGAGGACAAAATGGAGTAATAATTTACTTATTAAAATGCTGGCAGACTGGAAACCTAGGACTCTTTTCCAAACAAAATGTTGTATATCAGAATGAGGGTTAATTATGTGGACTTTATACTGGCTACTTGTGAAATCCAATTTAGTCCATCTGGTGCATGTCAGTCAATCCTTAATTGTTGTGCAATTATAGCTAATCATCTCAAATGGAGTAAGTTAAGCTCAGAACCAATGCTAATTTTTATTAATAGAGATGTTATGGTGTATGCTCAGGCTTGTGTCTTTTTTTAATGTGAAATGCGAGCATTGGTTGAATTTGGATTAACAGTATGAAAGAAAAAAGTGATTCTCATTCTAACTTGTGCTGATGTAAGTGAGAAAACAGAGACCATTGTTTTGGTTTAATTAGCATCATAATTAGCTCTGTAGAATTGCCCACTCCAAAAAGCTCAGGGACAAAGCTGGCAGCATCCATAAAACCTATATGGAAAATCAATAGATGGAGGATAAAGGACTTCCTTAGTCGAAGAGCAGAGGATTAGGTCATTGTATGTCTACTCCCATGTAAGTGGCTTCTGTGTGGAGAAGGGTTTTTTTCATATCCACTGGAAAGAAGAGCAAGAAGTAATTTGCTGAGCATGAGGCAAAGAAGATTTGGTTGGAGGTCAGGAGAAGCTTTTTACTAATAAGGATACTGAAGAGGATCTAAAGTGGTTACGAAGCCTTACTAATGGGCAACTCTTCTACTCCACTGTTTTGGATCTGTAGAATCAAGCCTCTGTCGAGATAAAAGCCCATGGATGTTTTAGGGTAGAAGTGTTTAAATTTAAAAGATTAGTTGAAGGCTCAAACCCTCATCTTAATTAAGAGTCTTAAACATTTCATCAGGACTGTCATTCTCTGGCTTTTCTCCCCAGAAGGTGTGTAGGGACACAGAAAATAGGGAACCCTGCTGAAGTCTCCTGGGAAGCCATCAGCAGCTTTTGGGTGTGTGTAGGTGTGGTTTTGGTGTTAAGCTGTGTGACAAGAGGAAGACAACACTGTCACTGCTGCTCGCTCTTGGTAGCGATTAGACTTCTGTTACAGACAAAACTTGTGTGCTGGCTGCTCTATTGATGGCTTTTCAGTTGAATACAAATCATTGCCTTCACTGAGAGCAAAGCAAGAGTGATCATAGTGTATTTCTTCTCTGCTGTACATTCATGTACAGCTCAGCTGAGAATTTCTTCCCACACACCTCTTATTCGTCATCACTTCCTTTTGATCACCATCTCTCTTGGGAGACTACACCCCCCTTAACTTCTAATTCTCCTCATTACTGGATGTTCATTTCTCCAGCTGATGCCCTCAGCTGCTACCAAGACGTGCACAATGACAGATCATGCTGAAGCGCTGGATGTTGCTGTAGGCATTCTGCAATTTCTAGACATTAAAAATTACTAACTTTATAGCAATAGTTAAATATAATCTCTTCTGAACATATGCACTAGTAAAATTCAACTTGCAGAAAATAAACCTGATGAAAAGGTTGGATTTGTTTCTTTGAGGTTTGGATCCTCTCCCCTTCTCCTCGTTCCTCTACCTTATTATTCCCTAAGGGTTTAAAAAACTGTTGGTTTGTAAGTAATGTTTGAGTATCTTCTCTGACAGGAGAAAAGGAGGAATGCTAATTAAATAGTACTTTAGTGAATAGAGTTAAGCTAATATAAAAGCAAAGAAAAACAGACCAAATATAAGTTTTAATGCTTGCGTTATATAATCCATTTAACTCCTTTGGTGTTCACTCTTTCTTTGAACTAGCTCTCAGAAGTAAGAGTTTTTTGTTTAAAAAAAAGTGTTTATAACCACTTGCCTCCTTTTAGTTTTTCCAGTGCCCTCTCCTATAGTAGAGGTTCCACTGAAATGTGTTTGCTACAATATGAACTTTGAAAGTGACCTTATTCACATTAGAATAGTTGTTCCTCCCATCCTGCTGCTCTCTAACTATAAAAAGAAATAATCTCCAGGTTCAATTGTATTTAATACTTTTCCATAATGTTCTGCTCAAACAGCAACCTTTTGAATTTTTAATTACTTTGGCAATAAACCTGGAAACCAATTTACTGTGAAGTTATGCAGTGTAATATTGAACAGAAACAACATTTCAGCAGTTCAGAATATCAGCTCTGGCCTTGGCTGGTGTTAGGTACTGTTAATCATAGATTAACATGTTATTGGGGTGCCTTTCAGTGGTATTTGCAAACACTATTTTTTGGTGTTGTGTTAGGCTGACATCAGTACGTGCAGGAGCAGAAACTGTGTATGGTAGTTTCTGTATAGAATACAATGACTGTTTCCATGAAAAGTTAGAGAAGAATTATCTACGAACAGTGAATTCATAATGATGAAGCGATGGAAAATAGCATTTTCTTTTTATTTGCAATTTAAATTTCTCAGACAAAAAAGGTGACTTACAAAAGATGACTTAATATGTGCTCTCTTAAAAAAAAATAAAAGGAAAAGAAAGAAATTGAAGAGCCAAAATGTGTGAATCTGTTGTAGCTGATGAGACTTTGTCATTGTTTAGCTGAAGAGACTTTGATGTTCCAGATTTCATGTTACAAAACTAATTTGTTTTTCAGTCTGTTTTACTCTACTGTGTAAAGGTGTTGCATTGTGTAAGGTCTAATGAAAAATATGCTTATTCTTGAAAGGAGAATTAACATGCAGCAGCTTTGTGGCACTATTTGAGAATAAGGTCATCCTGGAAAAAAAATTATGTAGAATAAATGGGACACAGACAAATGCCACTGAAACTGCAAAATGTGTCATTCTGATGCTAATTAGTTTGTTTAGGTGATACAATCACATTACTGAACAACTTAATCAGGAGTACATTCCAGATGGTGCAAAAATTGAATTTTGTATCCTTTCAGGTGACATTTACAGTGGTTAAATTTATTATATACTATGAGCATCATTAAAATAGGTGTTTCAGTCAGAATTGGTTTTCTTTTATAACCCCTAATGATGCAAAATTCTAATGTTGATATCCAGAATGGAGGCCACCATCTTCTTCATTGGTTTAAATAAATGAGGTATTATCTCTGTGGGTTTTTAAAATAATCTGTTTAATACCATTAATATTAAATGGCTCTGGGAATAATGAGTATGATATATCCTCTTAGCTAAGAGCTGCACAGATAAATTTATTAATACGAACATCACAGTCATATTTGTTTGAGTTCATTGGCCTTATTTCTAGGATCTTGAAGATTTTTGAAAGGAATAAAAAAACCCCTAAAATATCAGCTCATGTCAAGAAGGTAAGTAACTCAAGTAGTTTGCTATATTTCTCCAATGACACCTTTGGATATGAAAAAGAATTCCTGTGATTGAGGAATGCATGCTGCAATGGCTAGAGATGCAGAGAGGGTAAGTCCTGCCTACCTAGCGTTTGTGTTTGAAACCCATAGCAAAGGGCTTGAAAAAATCCTGGGTATTTACATGTAGAACAAAAAGCATACAGAATTAGGAATAAGAGACTACAAGAGCAGGAAGGACCATCTAGTCATCTAATCTAACCTCGTCTTTCTGACATGAGTTTAATTGTTCATGGAATGAGGGAAGGAAATTTCCTCAAGTTGTGGTTTGGTTGTAAGCAAGTATGACACACTCATCTGCAGGTAAGGGTGAACCTAGATTTCATTATTTCATTGCAAGTAGATTATTTTTCCTACTTGTTGACATTTGGATATGTTTTGTAGTGACTATTATACTCTCTTTGTAGACATGGGAAGAGTGTTGCTGGTATTTGATTTTCTTCTTTTCAAATGTGATGCCCTTCTGAAAAAACTGCAGTGAAAGATATTTTGATTATTTATTTAATCATAGTCTTGTTTAGACATTAGATCAACTACATCTGCTGTCTGTCCAGCAACTTCTAACTACTGAGATGAGTGACTGCTGAGGATCTATTTGTTGCCTGCTAAGGTCAAATTTATGTGTTTTGCCAGTAATTTCAGTACACTGTTTCTTCTGCTGTAGTGTATCCTCTGGAATTTTAGTTCCAACACAGGCCTAATAAGAACTTCTTCCTAATTATGGGGAAATCTTTCATTTCATCAGTCATCTAATAAACATTTGCATTTAATTATTTAATTGATGTCTAGTTTGAAAACAGTTTAACTGTTTTGAAGGGAGTTTTGCACTGGTTCATAGGTTGTTTGCTTGGGGTTTTTTATTCCATTAGAAGACAATGTTTGTTAAGAAGAAAATGTAATTTTAAGTAAGTTTTTTTGTAATAATTTGCACATAAGACCTTGATGAAAGTAAAATGCATTTATTGTTGATGACAGTAGAATCTGGAAAAGTTCTCAGAAATTATGAATCTCTTGGGATTTTTAAGAATGCTACATGCTTCTTATGAGACTTCATAATCGTAAATCCTGGAATCATTAAAGTTGGAAAATACTTCTAAGGTCATCAAGTTCAATCATTAACCTAACACTGCCAGGTCCACCACTGAACCATGTCCCCACATTGACACATTTCTTGAACACTTCCAGGGATGGTGATTCCACCACTTCCCTGGGCAGCCTGTTCCAATACTTGACGAGCCAAATGAATGAAGCAATTTTTCCTAATATCCAATCTAAATCTCATCTGGCTTAACTTGAGGCCATTTCCTCTTGTCACTTGTTGTGCAGGAGAAGAGACAGACCCCTGCTTGACTGAAGTCTGCTTTCAGGTAGTTGTAGAGTGTGATAAGGTCCTGTCTGAGCCTCCTTTTCTCCAGCTCCTCATTGCACTTGTGCTCCAGATCCTCCATTGGCTTTGTTGCCCTTCTCTGGACTCGCTCCAGCACCTCCTGTCCTTCCCGAATTGAGCAGCAGAGAATTCAACACAGCACTCAAGGTGTGGCCTCACCCGTGCTGAGTACATGGGGATGGTCACTGCCCTGGTCCTGCTGGCCACACTGTTTCTGATACAGGCCAAGATGCCATTGGCCCCCTGGGCACACACTAGCTCAGGTTCACCCAGCTGTTGACCATCACTTCCAGGTCCTTTTCCACTGGGCAGCTTTCTAGCCACTCTGCCTCCCAGCCTGCAGAGCTGCCTGGAGTTGTTGTGACCTGCAGGGCAGGACTCTGCATTTGGCCTTGTCAAACATCATAAAATTGGCCTAGGCTCATCAATCCAGCCTGTCCAGACCCCTCTGTACATATTACATAGATAGATGTGTTAACATGGTCTTATTTTTGAACTGGAAAAGAAATACAAAAATCAGGTTATTGTTTATCATTTCTAGGTGTCATCCAGGTGACTGTACTTATATCCTTTGGGATACATAAACTCTATTTTAGAGGAAAAGCGAGGGAGAAAGCTTGGTTTACTTTTCATAGATCTACATTTGACAACCAAGGAAATTTTTTCTAAGTACATAGATCCTCTGTATCTACTCAGAGTTTTCCTTATTCTTTACCCTTTTCTAGTGTCTTGCCATTAGATGTACATAATCCTGAACTTCCTTTGTTAACATCCTCCTTAAATTACCTTGGTCCAGGAGTCTAGTCTTGTAATTTTGCCTTTGATTTTTACAAACTTTGTAAGTATGGTGTTCCTACCTGAACCTGACTTCCACTAGATATTTCAAAAGAGCATCTGAAAGACAAAAATTTTGCCCTTCAGCTCCTGTTAAGTGGTTCTTTCTTGGTGGATAATGATGGCAGTGTCCCTGCCTTTACTTCCAGTATTAATTTCTTTTGAAGGCTTCAGCAAACAAAAAAACTCTAGTTCAATAGCATAACCTTGGGTAAGCCTTAAATTTATTTCCAACATGTCTGTTTTGGTAATTTTTTCTTCTTTTTTAGAATGCTTAATGTTTGTTTTGTGTTAAATTGTCTTAATTAGAAGAAGGTTTTTGATTCTGTAAGGTCATAGGAAGTATTCTCTTAATCTTTGTGGTTTGAATCTTGGAGCAAGTTTACCTCCGAAATCTAGTTTTCATCTAATAATTTATTTAACCTCTATAAGGTGAATGGGCTTTGAGAACTCCTTTTCAATTGCACAAGGGAATTGAAGGGTTTGTTCCTTGTCTAGATTATTATACTCTCTTTCTTTTTCAGCTGTCCTTCAGGGAAATTCCTTGCTCATGTTGATGATGTGACTGAATTTATTATTTATGAGTATCAGCATTCCTTTGAGCAGACTTCTTTAGTTTGGATTAATGGGGAAAGGGTGAGAGAATCCTGTTGGGGATTTAGCTGCCCTCCTGCCCTTTGCTTTGCTAGGAGGTTTATTGTCTGAGTGGCTTTACTATAGCAGCAATAATGCTGGGTATTCTTGACCTTTTCAGTCAAATGGGGAAGGCAGAAATGTTGGAAGAGAAGTCACAGTGATGGCAACAGTGCCTGACTAACACTGTCTTCCAAGGGCAAATGCTGCTTGTGAGTAATTTGATTGTCTCTATGTTATAGCAGCATTGCATTCTGTACACTTAGATTCCCTCACTGCTTTTATCTTTAGAGAGCATGTAGAAGTTCTTTAAAATGTTGTATTGAGAGAGTTATTCTGTTCCAGGGGGAGAATATATTATACCCATCTGCTGAGAATTGCTCTCTGTGTTATTGTGTTACTGTTCTGCATGCTTGGAAGCACTTTTTTTTTTTTTTTTTTTTTTTTTTTTTTTTTTTTTTTTTTTTNTTTTTTTTTTTTTTTTGTTGGTCTTCCTTGGTAGATCAAGAGCTCCTGTTTGATTTGGAAGTTTTGGCTGAAGATTCTCCTTGTTTATCTCAAAAATGTTTGAAGGCTTGGGTACATTTTATGCCGAGGCTGCTCGAACTCTCTGAACTGCCTACTGAAGTCTCTGTCTAGTTCTGCTGCAAGGGGCATAGGTGTTGTTCCTAAACCCCAGATTACTTATTTGCAGATATAACACAGTTGATTCATTTTACTTTGACTTTCTGTGAACTATCAGTGATATTTGGATTTATTTCAGCTGTCTTTTCATTCAGTTTAACAGTTTTCCTCAGTTTGATCAGATATGACCAAACTACTTGCCAGCTTGCCAGGACAGATTATTTTTCTTTTGATGCTTGTCTTCTTGACTAAACTGATATTTCTTTCTTTTTATCTGTTACCAGGGCATTCACAAGTGCTCTTATTTTTTCCACTTCAAAGGTGGGCTCTTGGATAAAAGACTACAGTCAGTGAGGAAAAAGCTACATACACATCCAGCTGTGAAGGAAATGATTTTCACTAAATCTTCATCTCAAATACACTTGTACATTGTTTAACTTCAGAGTAGTTCATGCTGTGTTGGGACCATTTTCAAATGCTTCACGTTTACTCTGAGTTGCAACTTGTGTTTGCTTCAGGGTGTCCTCCATTCTTATGTCTTGTTTTTCACATGAGGTAGCTATGTTTATTCTTAAATGTTCTAGGCATGTGGATATTGTGTACCCTAAAAACATTAGCACAATCAGTGTAAATAATTATTTTGGAAAAGCTAAAATTTCTTAATAATTGCTTGTTAATTGGCACTTCTTGATATGTTTATTTATTTTAGGTTTAGTTTGCGTATATTTTATTCTTATGAATCAATTGATTACCTGATTAGTTAAAAGTATACTTTATATAATGATTTTAAAGTTGTGATTCCCTATAAAAATTCAAATCATTTTGGGGCATCATTTTCTCTGAAAACTTTTTAGTTTACTCTCATACAATATGCTAATATTTGTGCAAATGTCTACATCTTAAAATATGCTTGGGACACAAATTTACCTTGTTATAATACATGAACTAGTCAAATGGTTTTAAAAGATATTTAGTGAGTTTTAAAATGTTCCTAGATTTTGGTAATACCATCAGTATCCGAGGGTATTAATTTCTGAATGTCTAAGTAAGATCACTTTTTATATCTGTAGCTAGGCAGCTTGCTTAAACATCCCAGGATCATATTAACTTTTATCTAAACATTTTGTTTTCTAGAATGCAGTTTACAGATCTGTGTCATGACTTGTATTTCCTGTTTCCAGGCTCTATAATTTTGCTTGTGCCTATAGTTTAATGGATTTTGTTTCACTGATCCCAGCTTACCAAGCAGTCCAGATGGCCCTGTACAGCTGCCTGCCTTTTCAGTATTTGCCCTCCTCCCTCTCTTTATGTCATCTGCAAATATATCCACTGCAGGCAGGGATTTTATATGTACTTCTAGATCGCTGATGAGAATTGTGGAATAACATCAGAACATAAATCCCAAGGGAGTCCTGCTAGAAACACTCTTGTTCATCTATGATTTTCCATTGAAGACTATGTTAATTAGCTAGTTTTCAATCTATTTAATTTTCAGTCCATTAAAATGTACTGTCATTCAATTTTTTTTCAATAAGAATGGTTTATGAATGCCTTATAGATCTCTAAGTATAGTACCTTCTTGCAACTCCTATCAAGTCAACATTTAACCTCTGGAAGCAATGAAATAGAGGTTTTTTTACAGGTCCTAATGTTTTAAGAAATTTTATTGGCTGACATGATTTATACTGCTTTTGCTGAATTTCAAGCATCTGTTTTTATGTAATCTTTTCTCTGTTTGCTTTGGGACTAAAGCTAGATTAATGATCCTTGAACCATTGCAGGTGCATTTTCTGAATCTTTTATGGGCTTTAAAATTCTTCAGTCTCATGCATTTCCAGAGATTTATTAAAAATTAAATTATTTGCATTCATGGACTTTAATATCCAGAGCTTTTGTGTGGTTGCTAGCTGTCCAGGCCTAAAAAATTGCATGTGAGTTATAAATTCATAGACATCTTACTAGTGGTCTAGAAAATGCTTTTTCCTCCTCTTGTAATTCTTTATGGAAAAAAAAGAACAGAAGAATGCAATAAAAGGTCTACTTCTTATGCCTCTTTAAAAAAAGTCACAGTAAACATCTATTAGAAAGTCTATATTTTCTCTTGTTCCTAATAAGCTTAATGAACAACTTTGTGCTGTCTGTAGCCTTGCTAGCATGGATTCTACCTGACTTATTTTTCTTCACCATTAAATATTCTCTATTATGTATCTTCTAATTTATATTTACTGAAATATTTTTGCCATTTTTATTCTTCTTTCTTGAGGAATGGGATGGCACAATCAGTGTATTTGTTTGGGTTTTGTCTGACACTGAAAGCTTTTATACCCATTGACAGAAATATTCACAAAGGATGAAAGTTTCATAATTAAATTTTTGGATACGTGTGCTGTTAGAAATGATAAAAGATATCCAAAAGAGGGTGGGCAAAAGGACCTGTCTTGTGCCACCAAGAGAAACATTGCTGCTGTGTCACATTAGAAGCTTTATAGTTGCTATCATTAGTTTAAACCAGAAGGAAGACCACAGTGGAGGAAAATGGGAAGAGATCCTTTTGTATTCCTTCTCAGTTTCTGTCCTTCATCCAAAGCATCCCAGTTCTGAACCTCGAATGGTCCTTAACTTACTGACCCCTGAAACTCCATATGCCACTCACCTAAGGTCTCCATAGCCATTCTTCCTGTATTGTCCCTGAACAAATTCTCTTTGAACAAATATATTATCCCTCATTGAGAAGTCTTTCCTGTGTTCTTAATGTGCACAAACTCTGCTTCAGAAAGGCAATGGGATCATCACCCCTCCAAGGAGCCTGAAGCGCATGGGTAGTGTGTGCAAATTACAGTGGTTATTGTCCTGTAACATTGTGTATTCCCACTGCTTAGGTTTATGTATGGGAGCTTTTTCTGCTGCTTCAGACACAGGATTAACTTAAAATGCATGAGTGGGCTCATTAAATTCAATAAAATTACTCACATGCTTACCATGCATTTAAGTCGTTTGCAGGATCAGCATTAAAATAAGAGGCAATCCATAGACCTCTCCACTTCTCATATATAAAATTTGAGGAGGGGAAGGGGCTTTAATATAAAAGCTGAGAAAACCCCTATGAAGTCATCAAGTACCAAAATCTTGTCTTACGCAATGAAGTTAAAATGCTAAGGTTTGACATCCAATGTATTAAATAAGTGCTAATGTATTGGTCTATCTATATTATTCTGTTTATTATTATGCACATTACAATATTGCTTAATAGTATCTCTTAACAGCCTTTTCAAGTAATCTAAGTTGCATTTGCTTGTATCGATCTTGTATATATTATTGTGGCACTTCTGTGATTCTGTTGTGCTTTTTCTTTAACTTCTCCCAACAGATAATAAAAGGTGAAAGAAACTCAATGAATTGGAGTCAAAAAAAGTCAGGGAAGGATATGTAGATGCACGAAATTTGTATTATTTTTTTTTAAAGCCTTAGTTTACTATTTTGGTGCATCTCTGAAACATTCACTATTTAAAAAAAAAAATTGTCCTTATAAAGGAGAATAAAATATCGCTAGGAATTAAAGCCACTCTTAGAACCCAAAAAGGATTTAGAGGTGAAGAAATTTGTATTCTATTAGTATTAGTATTAGTGTTAGGTTTTGTGTGAAAAAGACTGCACAGTATGTTGCTTCTTATGTTCTGCGGCTTAGCCATTACCGTTTGTCCTGCTACATCACATCACCAAGGTTGTGAATAGTGTAATAAATAATCTTTCTGACATAGATTGTCTTTTAATTTAGTACTTGCATTTTGAGTCTCTTTATTAGCGTGAAAACATAAATGTGTTTCTGTGTTTAAATGTTTTGCCAACAGTAAAATAAGTTGGTGCATCGATTGTGATTTAATATTTCATGGGGTTGTATTCTTTCTAGCAGAATTATCACTCCATTTTACTTGTAATTCCACTTGCCTTAATAGATTACTTTGTCAGTCCACTGAGTGACTGTTTAAGTCAGGTTGCACTGTAGATGAAAAGAAACACAGGAGATTACAAGTTGCAGGATGATAAATGAAAAGTATGACATGATAGTTATTCAAACCAAGCATTTCAATGCTTGCCTAGTTTTGTGTATGGGCTGTTGGTAAATACCATTTTTAGGAGAAAAAAAACAAGCTTTCATTTTGTGAAATGTTAAAATTTCAAAGTTCTTGGCTTTCTGCCAAGATGTTATAAACTGACATAGCTAAAGGAAAATGCATTGAAACCTTGATCATATGGATTAGTCAAAAATGTGACCTTGTTGTCTCAGCCATTTCTTTAATGAAAAGATACTTGTGTGCAAAGTAACTTCAAAGGAGAAAGTGGGGTTTGTTACCTGTTCTGAGGAGGAAGCCCCTGGAGGGCAGTGATGTAAAGCTGCCTTGACATCCATAATATGTTCTTAGGGATGCAGTCACAGGTTTCACACAGGCCTCCCATGGGCTAGGATGGAGCATCTCCTTCGAAGACTCTGCCTCAGTGGCAGTGCTGGGAAGGAAACTGTCTCTCAATGAGTCTTGTTGCCTCTCCAGAGAGTGGAGAGGACATCCTGTGTATTCAGGATTTCTCCTACTATGTGCTTCCATAATTATTCAAACCAAGCTCCCATCCGCGGTCCCACCTCATCCATCTGGCAGCGTAGAAGAGAGCTTGCTCTGATGTTCTTTTTCCATAGAGCACTGTCCACCAACTCATGCCATTGCTTTTCACCCTGAACCATGTATTTTACCTCTATGTATTTCTTTTATCCCTTGCTTTCCAGACAGGCATTGCTTAGGCACTTGATTCATGGAAGACAATCTTGGCTTCACTCTGTTTTTAAAATGGACATGGGTGCTGTAGTGTTCTGGATCACCATGTTGCAGATGCCAGTGACTCTGAGGTAACTGATGGAATATACAAAGATAGTCTAAACAATTGTATATTTTGGGTGTGTGGAAAAAAACTCTCCGCTTACCCTTGATGAGTGAGTCCTAAAATCTATTACAGATCTTTGGTACCAGCATAGAATTTCAGTTTCACACTTGAGGAGCAAAAGTCAAATATAAGATTTATGTTTATTTAGTAAAATGGCACACTACAGGTTTCTGAAATCAGTGACTCTCAAAATTGCCCAAACATTGAATGACATGCATGAATAATTTAAGAATGTTTTGTTAAATGTGCAAAAGCCAAGTTATCCTTGCAGTGAGACTCATTGCAAATTGCCAGCAGTTTACTGTGTTTCTCAAAACCACAGGCAGCAATTTACAGACAAGATTGGACCTGTTACTACATATGTGACGTTTTCTTGATTTAAACTGTCATTCTGAAGAGCTGTTTACTGACATCCAGAGTTTGGAATGAGGTTATAAAGTTTACTGAAGAATTCCTTATGATTGAGGTTGAACTGTATTTCTGCTCAGGTAGAGAAGAGCATGTAGAACTCCTACCACAACTGAAGTATCTATGCATGCAAATTAGCACTTTCAAGGGAAATTATACATGATCTTTTTAGACATTCATGTGCTGTAATGGTGTATGGTGCTGTGCTGACATTTTACATCTCATAATCACAGGAATGTATTTCCAAAATACCCAACTGTAAGCGCTGCATACAGGGGCACTATAGTGATGTGCAGCAGTTTCGTTGTTTTGTCTCTAAGCAATGGTTATCAAAGCAATTTCTGAAGATGATCTGCTGACCTTCCAGAATATCAGGTTGGGCTAGAGGAGTGAATATTCATCTTTATGTACTGTTTTCAGGTTTTTTTAAATTATTAACTGAACTAGAAGTCTTCCTACCAACTCAGTTCCTGCTACATTTCCATGGCACGTAGACATGCCGTACATGCCATAAGGAATATTTTTCATTGCTGTCTTCACTGCCTTTCCTTTGACATCCTGAGAGCAGTTTCGGTATATGTGACACTCACTGTGGTTCTCTAGTAATGTTCAGAAATGAGCAGGCACTCAGACATGCATTAGTCTAGATACCCTGGTGTTCCCCAGAACTTGATTTTGACATCAAATAGCTTCTGCTCAGCTTCTCTGTCTTTTAAGCAGTAGCAAAGTACCTCCTAGTGTAGTCATTCAACCAGGCCTGGCCAGTCTTGCAGGCTATTTTTCTAGGTAAGTCCTTGGTATAAAGAAGTCATTGGAGTTGAAAGACAGCTGGTCATCCTAAGATTGCATTGCCTGGAATATTGTGGATATCGTGTCCAAGTGAGTAAACTCAGAAATTAACAGTATTGACAAGAGCCTCTTTCATCTCTCGTTGCTCTTGGATACTCCAGATTGTTCTTGCCTAGGAGATCAACACAAAGAAAAATGTCTCATAGTGCTACTTACTTTGAAATTTATTTGACCAATAAGATTCAGACATTAAAGTAGAAAGTGATCATAAACATTGGAGAACATTTGATGAAATGCACTGTAACCTGAAAGTTCAACATTTTCAGAAGGATCTCCTGTGAAGTCTGAGATAGTACAATATATCAAAAAAGAGACAAAGGAAAACATGCAAACCACTGGGTTCTGAATTACATGTACAAGTGCACTGGAGAAGATCCAGAGACAGCTCTGTTCACCTGTGTGAGGCAGGAATGCCCAGGACCTGGTGAGCACTTGTGTTATAGGCAGATGGTTACAAGAGACAATGGAAATGTGTGGTAAAGATTGGATAAGATAAAAAATGGACCTCCCTGTAAATCAGGCAAGCTACAGTTGTTGCAGTCAGGTGACAGTTTCGTCTTCTGGAAAGTGGGTGATCCTCGGGCATTGCCACTCCTGTTGCTACAGGCAAACTGATGAAAGGTTTCAGCCAGAGTAGGCATTTAGGGGAACACACCTGATAGTGGATTTGAGTTTGTTAAATGGCATTAATGGCTACTGCTGTTTTACTGTAACAGTGAATTCAATGTTTCATATGCCGCGGTCCCACCTTGTATTAGTCCTCATTTGTATTAGTATTCACTAATAGAGCTAGCCTGGGATTCCACCTCACAATTAGTCAGTTGTGCCGTGTGTAGTTGTCTTTGGAATTCTGCTTTTGTGAAGATTTTGGTGAGGGGGAAAAAAGCAGGTGATGAGCCAGGCAAAAAAGGCAAGCATCAAGGAAGAAATTTGTTCTCTTTCCTCTTAAACAGGTTTGTAGGAAGAACTCACTAAACCAATAAGTTTATAACACAGAGAGTAGTAGACACTGGGACATTTAATTAAAAATAAATTCTTTAGAATATTCATTAAAAAATTGAAGGGGATTTAAAATAGAATGAGTGGAATTATCCTTCTATAAGTAAAAGTCTAGCTTCAGAGGGAATCTGGATTATTCATCATACCAGATCAGACAGGGTGTTGAAAAAATGTAAGTTAATATGTGGGGATCTGATTGTCCCTAGCTGATATTTTAGTCACTTTCTCTGTAGTAAAAAGTCTCTAGTCCCTGATTTATTTAAAATAAAAAAATCTTTCTTTCTTTCTATGACATTTTCCTGATGCATCTTTGATTTATAATTCAGTTCCAGTACCCCAAATATACACATGCCTACACACAGAAAGCCATGTGTATATGCCTTTTTCCTCTTGTTTAATTAAAAGCTCCCTTTTTGGTTTCTGTGAGGTGGGTGTATAGTTCACATAGTTCTCTTTTCTTTGGTGGAAGGTTAGTCTGCCTGGGTGCTAACAAAGACAGCACAAAGTGGCCACAGTGCTAATGGTGATACAGAGTTCTTCTGTTTTTATATCTCCTGCCTCCCACATAAGTACAGGAATTCACCTCACCGGGTGCCAGTACGAGTTATTCAGCCTCCTGGGGAATTCAGTGATGCTCCTTTGTGGGTAAGGAAGGCAAAAAGAAACTTTGCCTAAAGGTGTCCTAGAATAATTTTTTTATTCCTCACATTTCAAATCAGCCTACTCCAAATGAGTGTTTCCTTTCATCTTTGGTTTACCTAAATGCCAACCTTCACTCAGTTGTTTATTGAATAGGAAAGCTATGACAGTTCTGTAATAAATTACTGGTTTTCTTTCCATTTTTATCTTTCATGAACTTCATCACAGGAATTAACAACTGAAGTGGTCAGTGAATACAGATTAATGCTATTCCATTATTCTGGTATTACCTGAGTTATTTCATAAGTCAGATCAGTATTACACAAACTAGTTTGAAGTGACCTGTGAGATCTTCCATCAGCTTTTGAATTTTTCACAAGTATTGAAAGACGGCTTTCAATTGTGTCTGCTGTAGTAAGTATTTTACCAGCCAGACCTCAAGTGTGGAGTATATATGGGCTGTATGTTATTTGGAAACTCATAAGATGTGACCTTATAACAGAAGCACTACTTTGAATTATGTGGAAGAAGCTCAGTTCCTTGGCTTATATTATCTTAAAAACCAAAAAAATCCGAACCCACCCTTCTCATTGAGAAGCACTGAATTCAAATCTCTAGCTCTTTTGAACTGCTTTAAACAAGCTGTTTCCAGTGTTAAAGCTAAACAAGGGAGATGGCCAAATTAATTTTTGTAAACACGTTTTTGTATTAGTATTAAATAGTTTGTCCTCTTCTGTGAGCTCATTTGCTTTGTCTTTTTGATGCTCTACAAATGCAAATCCCTCCAAGTAACCATCCCTAGCTGCTTGCTGTTGGTTTCCCTCTCATCTTTTGCAATGCCTTATATAGTTCTTGGTCTCCTGACATGAACAAACACAAGATATTTAAACAGATAATTGTAAGTACCAAATAACAGCACAAAAAAGCAGTAAATTGAATTGATACCATGCCTATTGCCCTGTCTCAAGTATAAATATTTGACTTAAAAACCAATTTGATTGAAACATGTTTATTTAGAAGAGCTTGGTTTAGAAACATTAACTGTAGCATTGTGACTAAATGAATCCTAACAATACAGTTGGGGATTCTTTTATGTTTCTCAGTGTATACATGCACCACATCTGATTTTGATCTGAGGAAGGTGCAGTCAACTTTTAGTGTGAATTTAACATGTTTTTAAAATACATTGGAATCCCCAGCTTCAAAATGTGCTGTAATAAAAAGCAATCCTACAGAGAAGCTTTTTTTCTTTTAGTTTCATTATCATTTGAAATGAAAACATGTCAAAACAATGTAATCAAAAAAATAATAAATCATGAATGAAAGTTTAATAATTACTGACTTGTTTGAAGATCCCTGGATTTTTATTTGTAATTAAGAAATCGAGCAACATCTTGTGGTATTTTCTACATCTTGTGGTATTTTCTATCAGTGTTTTAAAATGTGATGCTTTAAAATGTTCTGTGACACATAATTTATAACTTGTTTTTACTGTCAGTTTCTGACTCTTTACTTTGTTTTAGCTTTGGTTTTTTAGTGGATCTTATTTTATTTTCTTCCATAAAAATGAGCAAAAATGGAACAAGTGACTTTATGGAAAACTCAGCTTTGTATAAACTGCTTTCTGCTATCTGTGGATTTTTGTTTGAGTATGTCAGGCAATATCTTCCCCTAGAATCTCTGAGTACTCTCAACCCTGGCATTTTATCATCAGTTTTTGTATTGGAAAATGTAAGCTGCTTTGACATCTTTCGATCAAATATTTTTTAGAGGTATGAGTCATCTGGGGTCAATTCGCTAGGGGAAATGCTTTTTGATGAACAAGAAGGTAAAGAATTGCTGGGAAATACAAAAAAGCATATTCCTAATTTCAGTAGTTTGGGATTACAAGATCTTTATGAAAGTAACTAGATTTACAGTGAATTTTTAGGATATATTTTAATGAACAAGTTAAGTAATTTTTTCATGGATTGCCTTTGAGCATATTGGGTGAACTCAGGAGTTCTGCTGTCAAAATGGAAGAGAATATTACGAGTGAAAAGCAGAATGTGGTGGTGGTTGTCAACTCCACATGAAGGTGGAAAAGAATGTGTTTGAATTTAGTTTGTTATTCTCTTGATCAAGACTTCCATTGCTCATTCTACCCAGTCAGTAATCTTCATACACAGTACAAGCATGTGTCTGAAGGTAGGGACAACACTATAAATTCATCAGATTAGTTTTTTTTTTGGAAAGTGTCATATAATACTTCTGTGGGAAGTATACATAGCAAATGTAAACAATTTTGGCATTTTCTACCTAAATATCAAACTTAAATTACATTCTGTAGAGGAGAGAAAGATCAAGAAGATGCATCAGCAGAATCCCTGATTAAACTTAATGTTTCAGCTGGGACAGGCTTAATCCCTCAGACAGTGAGGGGTTAAGGGACCAGGAGCACAATCTTTAAGGATACTGCTCTCTAGAGACCATTCTTGTTCATAATGTGGTTCCTGACCAGTAGCTATCCCAAATCTTCAAAACTGTTTTCCAGAGTCAGTGTTTTTGGGGGTTAAAATTCCTTAATGACATACAGTAATGATAAATTAGTGTTTGGAGGGGTAATGTTTACTTTATATAAAAATTTTTAATGCCTACATTTAGAATAGAATGAAAGTACCTACAGGGACCACCTAGTCCAACTCCCTGACCAACTCGGGGCTAATCAAAAGTTAAAGCTTGTTGCTAATGGCATTTTTCAAAAGTTTCTTCAACACTGACAGGCTGGGGGCATCAACCACCTCTCTAGGGAGCCTGTTCCAGTGTTTGATCACTCTCTTCTTAGTAAAGAAATACTTCCTAATGTCAAGTCCAAACCCCCACTGGCACACCTTCAAACCAAATAAAACTAAGTTTTAATAAACAAATAAGTAATAAAACCACAAAAACAACAAATAAAAGAAACAAAAACCAACAAAAAATTAAAGAAACAACAAAAAAAATACCCCACAAACAAGAAAACAAACAAAAACAAAAAGAGAGAGCTTTGATAGTTTTTCTGTAATTAGATTCACTTGAATCAATGGAATGCTGTGCCCTCACTTCACAGACACATCTACATACATGAAACATAGAGGGAAAGTTTATCTGAAATTTGATCTTATATTTACTCTATCAAAAGTAGCCATTTTGGATATGGCTATGAGAAGTTGCTGTATTGTTCAAAGTCTTCATTCAGAAAAATCCATTGGTTCTACAAATTTTTTTGGCAAGTCTTAGTAAAGCATATGTTTTTGTTGCTTTTCTGGAATTTTTCATTCTTTTTTCTGGTGATTTGAGGTTTAAGAAAGTTCAATCAGTTTTAGAAGACTTGGGACTTTTGTATTTTATCCAATTGTTTTATAACAGAAAATGTTTGCAATAACATGTAAAGTCTCTTCTGGGGCATACTCAGCAGCAGCCCTGCTACTGTTACAGCTGAAAGGGAGTGAAAAATATCATTTTAATTTTACTAGAGCCTGACCATTTTCCAGCCATCAAGCTACTGACACACCTTTCCTATACTGAAATTGTGGATATATCAAAATGTGGTCTTAGAAAGGCTGAAATTTACATACTTTTTTTCAGGTCAGTGATTAAAGTAATGAAAGGTGAAAGTTAGTCATTTGAGAGCCACAAGATACATTTACCTGAAAGGTCAGGTAAATGAAGGAGCTGGTGCAGAAAGCTGTGAGGCTGGGCATTAATTCCAGCGAGTTTCTTGGTATCGATTACACAGATTGCCAGTGCTCATTTGTAGGCCAGAAGGCAAATACAGCTCTTTGCAGGCCGTTTGTCTCCTTTTGTTCCTTAATTAATATCACAGATTTGAAAACTTGTGGTAATGAAATTGGCCTGTTAATTAGGCCAGTCTTTAGCAGTAAGGTTTTGATCTCTTAGTGTTTTTCCAGCACAGTTAATAGCAGCTTTGTTAAAATTTATGCTTGTTTTTCTCTTGCAAAGATGCCTATCATTGAAATAGTTATAATGATGTGAAGAATACACAAATTCTATGCTTGGTGATCATTTTAATGTTAGATTTGAGAGAAAAATGCTGATTTTAAAATTCACTTTTCCTCTGAATATCTTTAACCTGCTGCTTTATACAATTACTTTGTACAATTCCCATCTTGCATGGGAAAAGAATTACATTGTTTTCTCTTTATTTTGAACATCAGGCAATATTTTGAGTGATGTAAAGTATTGTATTGTGATATTTTGATGCAGGCTTCCTTGGTGCAGTCAGTTTTCTCTGATGATTGTGCAGGATTTTTCCAGAACAATGGAAGAGATGCTTTATTATCTTTAGGAGTCTAAAAGAATTGAGGCATAGCTGTTGGAACCCTGGAAGCTGAGAATTTTGAATTCTCTGTGCTGAAAGGCACTGATCCCCAAGAAAACACTACATTTGATCTGAGGCATTGGGATAGGCTTCCAAAATTGAGTGATAACATTAAAGTCACGCCTGTGTAGTTTGAATAGAACTTGTGGTGTCACAGGGTGAAAAACTTAAGATTTAGGGTTTTGGAATATAGTAATACATATATGTCAAAATCGAAGTTTTAGGGTGGTGGCTGGGTACTTCTTTTTCACTTTCTTTTTCCTTCTTCTTCATGGGTTTAGATGGTGTCTTGCAATTGGAGAAGAAAATCTGAACTGCTGAACTTAGGGGTTTGAGTATTGGGCTAAAAATAAAAATAATTTAGGTGTCAACTCATTATTGGACAAATTGTCCTTGCAAAATCTTTGCAGAGCTAGAGGAACACCATTATAGCCTTGTTCCACCTTGTTAACAGAGCTCAGCGCTCCTAAGACTGTAACATAGAGAAGAACTAATAAACAACTGAGTCCAAACAAGAAAAAACCACGTCTCCTGTGCTCAATCCCAGCTCACAGGAAGTGAGGGTAAGGGGCTGGAAAAGAAGCCCACACCCTGACACACAGCCAGAAAATGAGAGGAGGAGCAGAGACACCAATGAAAGATATACTTGGACTTCTAATTAAGTGCTTTGTGAGGAAGAAGTTCTGTTTGGTGTAAATTAATTTTCTTGTTTGACATTTGCCTTCAATTAGAAGACTACAATTTACCTTTTTTTCTAGTAGCTTGTGATTTCTTGATAAAAAGTAAATAATACTCTTTTGCTTTGTGTTAAATTCTGAAGAAGTTATTGCTAGAAATCAATGATGAAATCCCATCTGTGTTGACATTTCATTCTGTGTGCTGTGTGCAGCCCTTGCAGTTCACACTCAGTGATGTAACCTTTCATTACCCTCTCATATTTGCATCCTTTAGGTCACTAAAATGAGTATTGCTTCATTTTAGGATATTTTTGTTGGAGTGAATGATATTTACATCAAACAGATGAGAAGCTTAAGTCAGAAAACAGGAGTGGATTTATTAGAAGGATAAGTGATCCCTCTACAGTGTTAAGTCAGAAAATGTTTTTACTTCATGAAATATTACATGTTTTGAATCTCCCCTAGGAGAGCTGAGTGTAGTCAAGTGCAGTAGGTATAACTGTTCACATACCCAGATGAAAAAAAGAACTTTTTAAAAATTACTCTTTTTTCCCCCTCTGTGTGCTATTGTGATCCTCCTTTAGGAAACATCCATGATCTGTGTTTTTTAAAGTATCTGGAAGGGATAGAAAATACTGTTGGAATCTGAACATTGTTTAAACAAACTACTCAGGATAAAGAGATCTGTTAGAAAATGCTTTTGTAAGATATGTGAATTATTTTCCACAGCTTATGACCTTAGGTATACTCAAAGATAAATATTATGTCTACCAACTCAAGCGGTGAAATAAGCTACTTATTCTATCCTTGAGCAACTAAAGAATAGATTTCCATACTTGGCTCTTTTTTCTGAAAAACATTGTCATTAAGTATATAACCTCCCTGAAACCTCAGATTTGAATTGTTTTAAACTTGCTATAGCAGAAATTGCAGACTAGCTTTAAATATAATGATTTCTACGTTTCCGTTGTTCATTCTACATTGCTGTTTTCCACACTTAAACCTTTCTACTGTTTGTAGATCTTAGAAATTTTTTTAAAAATCTTCTATTTGTCTGTCAAAGTAACTTTGCTAATTGAAAATTTTGTCTCAGTGGCATTGCTCTTGCCATTCTTAATGAATCTTTACAGATTTCAAGGTTTCTGTATTTGCTTGATTAATTTGTTCTTGGGATTTTCAGAAGATTTTTTTTCCCATTTTCAAAGACATTATAGTATACCAAGACTTTTGGATTACAAATCCATTAGCTGTGACCCAGGCAATGCAAGACACACCCAACTGGTACTTTCTGGGCCAGCCAAGTGAAACAAATACGTCAGAAAATAATCCAGCAACAAGTAGTGTCCAGTGGGACATCCTGTTAAAGGTATTTCCATTTTGTGAGGGATAAAAGGGGGCTGGATTAAGAAAAGTGAGCGTGAAAGACGCTTAGTCACCAAGTTCAGTCTTTGAAAAACTCATGGTCCTGTCATATAATCTTCATAAACCAAGCTGTTACGTATCCTGTGATTGTGTGATCCACTCTTATATTATTTTGTCATATCACGAAATACGTGCATGTTACAATCCACATACTGCATAATAGTTTGCAGTTGAGAATTTTGGATTTCGTGGATAATGTGATGGATTTCTCTTGATCCTGAGTATTTTTGATGATCTTAAGAAACACCTTTGGTCATCTTGTCTCTTTTTTCAACTCCTCTCACTTCAGCATTGACTGCTCAGAGACTCTCACCCAAGGCATGTGCTTTATATTTTCAGGACACCATCCCACCTTGCACAGGAGAAGAGTGAGGGTGGTTTTGAATTACTTTGCACAGACAGATTTTTATTTCCAGATAAGAACCAATACAGCATCTTTAAAAAAAAAAAAAACCAAAACACAGAAACAAGCAGCTGATGCCATTTTCAGATAAGCAATTGGTCACAACTGTGTGAAAAGTGCTTGTAATAGTTGAGTGTCATTTATTCTTAAACTTAACTGCACTGAGGGTGTGCAGATTGATCTGATAAGGTTACAGCTGAGCCAGGGTAATTATATTGTTTTATAGGACTATTCAAGTGTTACATTGCTGTAATGGAAAACATCTTTTTTCCTATATTCAGAGATAACTGTAAACAAAATAACAAGAAAAATTGACTTTTTTCAGTGCTTTCAATGCTGAGTTAGAACTGTTAATTTCAAGATATATCTTTGCATGAAGTGCTCCAAGGGCATAATTTTAATTCTTTCTCCTGATTCTTAGCCTTTTTTCTCAATAGAAATATGGAAAATTATAGCTCATCACTTTTGAGATGAGAACTGAAAAACAAAGAGGAACTGACGAGTTAAGACATGGCATAAGTGATCTTTTGATGCGTGTTAAGGAAATATTAAATACACTGTTCTCTATCCTGGGGTCACACACAATGTGCTGCGTACAAGATTTTTCAGCTTTGCTTGTGGGCATAGGAAATTAAAAACATAAAAATAAAATCTGGACTTTCAGTGGAAGTGAAAGATGATGTTGCCTATTTCTCACCCTGTGTCAGTACTGTTGCCTGTGGACAAATATGATTGGGACCACTGTTTTCAGATATAGCTCAAAGTTATATTGTTCCATATAGTACATTCTGGGTTACAGCTCTGTCTATGACCTCATTGAGGGAAGGGTAAATGTGGAATATAAGAATAGTTTTTCCTACTTTATCATCATTTTTTTTCTGCATTTATGCTACAAAATGACTGTTTCACACTGAATTGAGGTAATATTTGCAGCAATTCAGTGCTCCAGTAAGGGTAGCTCATATAATATTATAAAAAATTAATTATTTCTTATGGTAGGCAGAGCTTTATATGCCTTTGAGAAGTACCTCTGCAGATACTAAGAATACTTCTAGGGATAATTTATGATTTTCAAGATAAGTAAACAGAAAACTAAAAATTTCCCAATGAAACAGCACCTTTGCTTGAAATCTGATCATTTTGACCCAGATGTGTTCTATGGCATCTCACAGAACTAAAAGTCCAGGCTTGTGTCTCTAATTCTCTTTTCTGATCTGGAGATATGGGATGAACACATCCCTTGTTGAACCATGTTCTCCATTCTTGCTGAGCCACTGTGAGTCTGTGATCTGCAGTCAGCTGAAGGAGAAGGAAACAAAGTACAGTTGCCATTAACATCAAGATGATATTTCAGAATCCTTTCTTTTCCTCTCCAGGTTGTTACCAGAAAGCTGATAATTGTGAGTGTGTGTGTGGCTTTATTTCTGTATATCAAGGCTAAGATGTCACTAAACAGCAGGTATTTTTTACTCTCCAAGAGTGAACAGAGGAGCCCTATAAAAATAATTTTAACAGGGCTATTTGAACAATGTCTTTGAACAATTCTGTACCCAATTCAGGTTTAAGTTTTGTCACCTTCTTTGGTTTTTATATATCTAAACTACTAGGTAAAGCTAAAGTAGTAAACAATCTATTTATTTCAGTTCTGTTTACAGCCCCCAGACCCATATGGAACAGCTTATAGAGGTGGGACTAGGTACAGAAAATTGTTATCTGCTGGAATAGAGCCCAGCCATTGAGGAGTCATTTTTAACACTGGTCAAGAATTAATGAACTGCATTTAAAAATGTCCTTTTTCAAATGCAGTAACTGGCACCATTCCCAATGCAGATATTAGGAAAAAAAAACCATTAAAAATGTAGTTGCAACACATCATCCATATAGACACACGTACTTTCACTTTACTAATACAGCATTAATGTGTTAAAACTATTTGTTAATTTGGATAAAGAATAGGATGTGGTGAAGATTTTAATAATATTTTCTGGTATGTAGTTCTGCTTTATAGGAAGCAGAAGCAGCCATTGTGCACTGCTCCCATCAAGTGAGATCTGAGGTGCCTTAAATATATGAGAGGTGTATTGTGCTTCCTCTTATGCTTGCTAGATTAGCTTGGTTTAGCATCAAGAAAAAAACCATTTTAGGCTCTGGAAGAACATAGATAGCTACTATAGCAAATTTTAAGTTTTTGTGTCGTTTATTTGTTCCAATAAAAGGTTCATGTCCTGAAAATCATCAAGCAGCAAAAGTGACTGACCCCAGCTCCTCCAAGGTTTCAGTAGGCTGGTTTTGGTTTTGTTTTGGTTGTTTTGGGGTTTTTTGTTTTTTTGGTTTGTTTTTTTTTTGTGATTTTTTCCTCATTCTAGATTCACAAACTAAGTGCAATTGATGATGCATGTGTCTGTTTTGGGTTTTTTTTTTCAGTCAATGATCAGAGCAAGTAACCACAATGTGGCAGAAAGGGGCTTGTGGTCTAATCTGCCAGTGCACAGATGGCACTGCCTCGGTCAAAAGGGCTGTCCGCAGCAAGGCAAAACTTAAGAAGGGATATTTTAAGGTATACCATGTTTTTATTCTATACAAATGCTATATAAAAACCTTCAAAGGGAGCTGGCCTCCTCTTAGGGGAAGACACAATCCCAGATTTCTGGAGAAAAAGGGTCGCTGCTGCACTGGACTGCTTGCTTTAGTGTGCTTTGAAAAAGATATATTGGGTGTCAAACACCCTAGACACTGAGCATCCATTTAGTGGGCTGGGAATAGTGGATTATGCTGTGGCATGCCTGCACTATGTGTCAGGGGAAGACACTCTTGTGTATCACTCAGTCAGTAAGATCTGTCTCCAAGGGATCTGAGTGCTGGGGCACTATCTTTCAGCTCTTACAAATGGGAGAGAGAGGAGGAGATTGCAGGAGATCACATCTTTCATTCGTGTTATAGATTAAGTGCCACCAGTCAAATGCCTTGCAGACTCCTTTGTCAAGCTGGGTTCAACAGCTACTTTCTTGTTTACTGGCTCCTATATATTATTTCAACACTAAACAGGTATATAAGGATGCTGATTGCATTTAGTACCTCATTTGTAACAGCTGAGAAAGCCAAAAGGAAAGGCAGAAAGATTTTCTGCATCACTCCAGGATGGATATTCCAGGTAATGAATTAAAAGCACAGAAAGCAGACACTCTATGAGACAACAGAAGGAAAACTGTTGCAGTTGGTGAAACATGATTCTGCCTTTTCAATGAACAGGTATGACTAGACCTCTTTTGTCTTCTTATGAAGGTAAAATAATCTTTCATACTTTGACAGCTCCTGGAGGAAGTCTCTTTCCCTTTCTAAAAGAAACATGCTGCAATAACACTTCTATCTGAGTGAGTCAACTGTTTGCTTGAAAACTGGGATGCTAAAGAATGTTTAGTAGCACTGCTTCCCACCTACCTTCTTCAGAATTGTGGGCCTGACTGATGGTGCCAAACCATGTCTGAGGAGTGTTCCAGAACTGCCTTATGTGGTATGGCCAAAGTGTAGGGAAGAGATGGATGGAGACAAAAGGCACTGCAGAGGGAGCACAGCAGCAGCCAGAATTCTTACAGTCACTATCAGTCTCACTCCATGAACTCCTGTGCTTGTAGCACAAAACCTGGTCATCGTAAGACTACATGAAAGGGTCAGATGTACAAGTCTCTTGTCGCACTTGGTAGTAAAATAGAGGTACCACGTGGCTGTTTTGGTTCTCTGTACTCTCTTTCAAACAACCTTCAAACTAGGTAATAAACCCCGTGTTAGAAAATGAGTCATGATTAATAATAAATGCTATCAGGTAAAGACGGAATTAAGGGAGAGAGACCAGAGGAATTTTTAAGCTAGTCTAGAAAATATCTTAATCACACAGTAAAACATTTTCTAATACACTTTTATTTTGACTTTGCTACAAGCAAGGAGGAATGACCAGCAAGGAAATTATCTGCAAGGCTGAGACCACTCTGGAAAAAGACTTTATAGTGGCATGGGTTTCACTTTCTAATGACAGTAGCTACCATTTATATCAGCTTCCAGAACAAAAGACGGAGGGTATTTATGTGTTCTAACTGAGTATGTGAGGATTTTTAACAGTATTAAGAACAGTGTTATGAAGTTGCATCATTATTATGCTCACACAGGTTTCAAATCTAACTTTCTCTTATGGGCTGCCCTGGAAAATCCCTGAAGGACATTAAGATTTTAATTTATATTAGTTACTCTATCTTAACATTCACTGTGAAAATCCTGGGTCCATAAAATATATGAATTAATTCAGTTCACTTACTCCATACTGATATCCACACCAAGAGTTAAACAAAAGTAGATAGTGAGCAGCAGACTGACTTAAATTGCAGCGAATTCCAAGAAAAGGCACGTATGCCGAGAAGTCCTTCAGCTTCTGCTAAATAGGTGCATTAGCTCTCTCCAGAAGTATTTCTGTGTGTTTAACAATTTCATCTTGTGATTTTTAAGTAGCACAAAGTCTCATTCCAGTTTTCCTGAGCGTCATTTTCTCATCAAGCTACTTAGTGCAAACCAGCACAGAAGGAAATGTGCTCTTAGGCATTACTGGATTACTGATGAGTTTTTATTATTTGGATTAGACTTTTTTGACTTAATCTTATAGCTGAAAAGATGAATGCAGCCTGTATTCTTCAAAACAAAGCTTACTCAGCAACTCTTCTTAAAGAAATCTGACTTCCTGGGGGTGGAATTTAGCTGTACAGAAATCGGAGCTATTATGAGCATTAAAAATGTAGTGCCTACCGAACAATTTCTGCAAATGTCTTAAGTTCTTTTTCCTGTAAGTCACCAAATCAAACACTGTAAGAACCTAAGTCTGTGCAAAGATGTTTTCCTTTATTCTAGGGAAGTGAGGGTTGAAGAATAGGACCTGACATAGCTGGAAGCTCTCTGAATATTATTCTTTCAAATCTCCCTTCCACCCCTCCATGTCTTTTAGATCTTAGACATGGAAGGCATCTGTCAAATGTAATATTCGCTTCTATGTTAGAGGTTAAGATTTTCTGTTAAATGATCTATACTGGGTTCTACTTCAAAGTTCTAGAGATAGAAGACTGTGAGAGTCTTTTAAACTTTTGGCAGATTTTTTTCAAGATCCAATGGTATAAAACCCTGAGCAACTTGGTGTGATCTCATAGCTGACCCTGCTAGAAGCAGGAGGTTGGATTAGAGAACCCCTAATGTCCCTTTCAAACTGAAGTATCCTATCATCTTATAACTAATTTAATAACATATTTTTTTCTTTCTTGGAGTCTGATTATTAAACTTTATAAGTTGTGCTTCTATGGGTGTTCATGTTGTCCTTGTCTCTTCAGGGATTTGGAGTAAGGGAACAGTATTAATTGCCATGTTTAAGAAAATGCCCTCTGTAAATACTTCTGGTACGAGCTGGGCTTCCTGGAGGCCCTGTTGTGCAAAATTTGTCATGGAGGAACCGGTCCATCTGTGATTTTAAGCTTTCTCTTCCTAGACTTCAAATGCTCCCAGGAGGGAAACAAAAGGGGAAAAAAAGCTAGCTAAGGCCTGCAAAATTTCTCTTAGAGCAATCTGAAATTATAGGAGAATCATCTCCCAGTGGTATAGGCACAACTATGTGAAGCTTTTTCTCATTTCTTTTGATTAAGGCTTCAAATCAATTTCTTGGTTTGTGGGTTGGTTTGTCTCTCAGCAATTGAGTGAAATGTGTTCTTCAGTCTCTCATTAGGCCAGTCTTCACAAAATTGCGAGAGCCCAGCTGCTACAAGATCAGCTGTGACTGAACAGGAGGAAATGATACAGGATGATGTGCAATAGTGTCTATTGCCTGAAGCCACCAGCTATTTCCCAACTCTTCTTGTGCCCAGCTACTGCAGTGGTTCGATTAAAAAAAAGATTGGTTCACAGGTGATATCTGACCTTCTTCTCACAGCCCAGTTTGCCAGTTTAGTAAGGCAACATTCACAGCTGAATACCACGAGCTGCTTTTGAGTCAGAGCATGGTAGGCTTCTTGTGTGTTCCCCTCAAATAGTGTAAAGCATTCGGTCATAAGCCTCAATCCTTACAGCTACAATTTGTCCTTTGGACTGTGGTCACCCCGTAGTGACCAAGGCAGTGCTGCTCAACTCCTCTAAGCTGCTGGAGCTGCTGTTCTGCTTCCTTCTGGTGTCACCTTCTTTGGCACTGGCCAGATAAATTTGTGTCCCTGTGCTTGTGCCAGCAGTGAAAGAATTACCACTTCGCTCTGTTTCTCACCTGTCTCTATGAGCTGTGTGGTCCACGCTGCAGCTCTAGGGATGGTTCTGGATGCAGATGAACACAGAGCTTTACCTCCTGCTCCTATTTTCCTTTTAGGAGTTGTGATTGTTGTTTCGTATCTCAGCCACTCCATAATGGACAGGCTCATGCAGGGAAATATTTTTCTCTGTGGCAGCCTCATCTTCCCATCTCACCGTGAACCTTTTCCTATTGCTGGATAACCCATTAGCAACATCCAAATAGATTAATAGCCTCTCTTAATCCTTTTGTTGCTGGCACAACACCAGGCTGTTCCTGATACAAACATTGTAATAGTCATTAGTTGCATGTTCCTCATTTTTCTCATTTACAGATTAGTCAGAGTGGCAGAAGTTTTGCACAAACAAAGTGTATGTTTTTGCTGGTGGTTTCA
Organism: Vireo altiloquus; assembly: GCA_013396875.1. Lineage (NCBI taxonomy): Eukaryota > Metazoa > Chordata > Aves > Passeriformes > Vireonidae > Vireo > Vireo altiloquus. The sequence continues at coordinate 100,650 of VZRF01009547.1, read as the reverse complement.
AAAACAGAAAAATCTTAATTTTTTTCTTGCTTGATCTGCCCTTGCTTCTGTAAAATGGGGATGATAATACCCTTTCATATCCCAAGGAAGTTGTGGAGGCAAATTTAAAGCATGCCTCCTTCATCAACAGTACAAGTAGATTGTTTTAGATTGTTTGCAGTAATGATTATGTGCTAAATAACAGGTATGAAAGGAAGGAGTGAATAATTATGCAAATACTTATTATCAAGCACATCATTTTTTAAGGGGGGGAAAAAAGGGGTGTTTGTAGATTTGAAGATTGTTTCAAACTGCAAACGCACAAAGGGGCCAAGTAAAGGCTTCATAAGCATAAGGCTTCATAAGTTTTTTATACTTCTGTGGAGGAGTTTGCCAGAAGGACTAACTTTATAAATTAGGTTGCTCATTGGTGAAAGTCAGAAAGGAACTACTGCCTTTAAAAATAGCACTAGTAAATAATACACTTTGCTATTTTGGGGTTTATGAAGCGTTAATGAGATTTGTAGGAGCAATTGTTATTTTAAAAAATCACAGCAATTTATTGTTGCTAATTACTCTCTTGGCACTGCATGTATTTAAGATTAATTGGAATGTCTGTACTCAGTAATGAGGTCCCAAGTAGTTTACACTGACTGACAACATCTTCCTTTATCTGGAAAATTACCACACTGGAAAATTTGTAAACAGGGCAGTAGCTCTTGGCAATCAAATTTTCAAAGTCTTGCTTGATACAATAGCTACTGAGTTATGGTAAAAAGATCAGACAGTTCCAGCAGCATTAATAATGACAATAAAAAGAAGTCCAAAGGAGTTGTCATGAAGGTATAACTTCCACTCAGGGAAATAGATGTTTGACTCCTATGTAATCCAACTTAATATTCAGATAGAAACTGATTTCTCAGGATGATACATCATTAATTAAAACTGCAGCATTTCTCAGAGATTTATTTTTATCACTATTTTGCTACTGTAAATTTAGTCATCGAAGAATGGATGCTGGAAAAGCAATCCTTTCATCTCCATCTTAAAAAACTGTGAATAAATAATAGTAGGTGTCAATGACAGAGGGGATTGTGTTCTAGTGTGCTACCAGAACTTTTCTGAAGTGCTTGTTTGTGTGTACATATATGTGCATGTTTGTGCGTATGAATATTCCTTTGGCAGTTTGCCTATTTCTGCAATTCACTTGAAAATGGGAACTTTGTGTCATTCTTTCTTGGATGCATTTATCAGATGGGACTGATAAATAATCACTTACTACAGTCCTTTGTGTCAAAAAATGGGAATGACTGCTGGTGGTAGAATTCATTATTATTTGAATTAGATATCTGGTCTTCCCAGCCATGGCCTACTTTTTGGTGCTGGACATACAAAAAAATCCAACTACCCAAAAAATACCAACCCAGAACCTCTAACCTTGTTACTTCTTCATTACAAAACCAAAACCACACTTAATAACTCTGCAAAAAAAAAAAAAGCTTTCTGTAAGCTACCAATCTTATAGAAATCATCAGTTAACAAGGAGGTCTTTTTGCAAAAGGTATAAGGGTGCAAATTTTTATGTAGTGTTTGGAAAATTCGGACATCAACCATTTATTTTGATAGCTTCTATTTTCCATATATTATACAGTCTGTCTGATTGTCCAATCAGTCAGAATTGTCGAGCATTTTTTAGATGTACTCTTGAATAAAAACAACAAACTACCAACAGATATAGTAGTTTATTATTAGTTGTTCAAGTGTTGAATTTTATAATTTCTCATGGGCTCACCTCTCTGCTTAACTTCTGATTAGAACTGTTAGGACAGAAGTTACTGCAGAATTAGCAGATATGCTGTGAGCAGTACTTGCTTGGAGCACTGTGTACCCAGGCATTACTGTTGATGCTTGAATTTAATTTGGAATTGCATTTGAAATGGAAAAAGCATGGATATTTACACTGGTGTTTAATGGCACTGAATTAGTCTTAGAGCACTTCTGCTCTATTGATTTTTTTCAGGTAATGGGGAAGAGACAGCCTCCTGACTGTTCTGGTGATTAGTTACGCATCTCCACAGCATTTCAGAGCTGAGCTGTGTGTAAGGCAATGTTTACTGGTACACATTAGTCACGAGAGGTTCTGCCCAAAAGAGATAACAGCATGCAGGCTTCTTTCAGCTGCCCAATACCCCAGTGTGAGTCTGGACTGTGGATGAAACACTGCTTCTCGTTTCCAGGGCACCTCTGGGGAAATTTGCACTTCAGGGGTTGATACGAGAGCAGTCATTCCTTTCCCCAAAGCCTGGCTTTGCCCAAAGGGTGCAAAAAAGAGCAAAACTCCTCACGTGCTTGTTTATAGCTTTGTGCATCTGGGCAAGGGCTAGGGAAAGTCTGTCTCTTGATTAACAACACTGTTTATTATGCACCAAATGCTTCTTTTCTCCTTGCTAGCAGCACTCTGACCTTGTTCAAGGGGCTCAGAAAGAGTGAAACCAGAGGTGCTGTGTGACTTTGTGCACAGTGTGCTCAGTGCTTTTGCTTGCTGGCCGTTCCCATTGCAGGCAGCCAGAGGATCCAGGGAAAGGGATGGTGTCCAGCTAGGTCAGTCTTGTCACCGATTTTGTCACTATGTAATCTTTGTTACTCAAATCGGTGCATTTCAGTAGCTTTTATCTGCATCACTTTGTGAGATAATTCCTGAGTGGTGTGTGAAACGACTGTGCATGCATCCTTTAAGTGAAGTCTTGCAATGCTTCTGTCATTCTGTATTGTGAAAGACCCAAGGATTTTTAAAGACCAATTCTTTATTTTGATTTTTTTTTAATATCTTTCAAAATAATTGAGTCCATTACAATCTCAGAACTATTGGTAAGGTCAAGTACTGCTAACCTAGAAAATCAAAAGTAATGAATCAAGCCCAGAAAAAGAGTAAGACTTCAGAATAATGTATTATTACTATTATTTTGCCCTTAGATGCCTCAGATCTCTAGATGTCCTCTATAATAATGTCTATAATAACAAGGAATAAATTCTTGCATTTTGAGCATGGTACAGTTCTTAAATGTTCTTCTGCTGCAATTATAGCAGAGCTATTTAATATATATTAGATAAATTTAATAATATATATTATATATTAGTAATATAAAAAATGTTTCAACTATTGATAAAGTACAGCTAATGGGTTGTTTACACAGGGGTTTAAAACAGGCAGACTTAGCGAAAAGAAAACAGGGTGGAGTTTCAAGAAGAGGGTACCTAATGCTGAATCACAAGGAACGTGTGAGGTGAGTCAGGGAATGTCTCATTTTGTCTCGACAGTAGAGTTCTGTCCCCATGAAACAGAGACACAAACAAGATATCAAGGAGTTGCATAGGTCAGCCGTCATACACTTTAACCCCACTGACAGCTCCAAGCCTCCAATGATCTGTAGTGCAGCATTGAAATTAAAGGTTTACAAACATTTCTGTTGTTCCTGGTGTCTGGGTGAAGCTATTCAGGTCCAGAAGCCTTCCCTGAAAGTGTGAGAGTTTATTAGGAGAGCTGCCTGCTGAGCTGTTCCAGGTAAGGTCTTCCCAGATAAGCAGTGCCAACAGGTCTGTTGAAGCTGCAATAAGGAAAGTTTCTGGTTGGTCGTAATGAACTAATGGCATCATTAACTTATGCATGCTTCTGCTGAGAGACATTAGAAGGCCACTGGAAGCTGCACTTCCTCCTCAAATTTTAAAATTTCTCGTCAATGGCTTGGTTCAAGTATGACCTCAAATAAATGACCAGCTTTAAACTCAGATGAAAATCAAAACAAAAGTAGCAAAATCTCTTAAGGGGAGCTAATAATGTAGCACAGCTTTTGTCCTTCATTCTCTGAGATTTATAAAGATTACCTCCTAGTGACTTTCTTGTAACAGGATTGTTAAAAATTTTGATTTTTTAACACAAGAAATGTCTGATTTTCAGGTCCAAGCCTGTGTCAATCATTCATGGTTTATTAATCCTTAATTCTTATTGCTTCCTTCCCAGTCTCCAATCTTTTGATTAAAATTTTTTCTGCTTCTTTATTTTCACATGAATTGGTACATTATATTTTTGTACGTTCAAAATTACCAAAACTAGAGATATTGAGGGTTTGAGTTAATTTTGCAAAATTCTGAAAGCCATGACTAATTTATACTCTTGAATGATCCTAATCTCTTATTAGTTTCTTTAAGGGTTTTCATCTGACAATTTTCCCTCTGTAGCCTGTCAGTTTCATTAGTATCCATCACCCACACAAATCAAGCTGAGACAGGTCACTGCAAAATAATGAGATTGTCCTCTTATTTTGCTCAATTACTCCTTTTCTTCCCAGGTTATTTTAGTATTTCCTACAAATATGACCTCTTTTCATACATAAAGATTTTGAAAGATGAAAAGTAAAATTATTAATGTTATTTTAAAGAGATGCAGATTTGGGCATTTTATGTAAAATGATGATGCTTCATCTGTTGCTGCCTCCTTGGGGGTTCCCAGTCTATGGAAGATAATTTGAATCATGTGGAACTTCGACAGCTGAAGGCGTTAGAGAAGAAAGTAATGTCACCGTTTCAGGCGTTTCTTTTGAGAACTTTAAAGTGAGGAAATGAGTGAAAGATGTGTTCATTACCATTATGATTTTAAAGGAAAAAAATTACTGGTTTTAGAGACTATAAGGAGGAATAAAGCCATGTTTGTGTAATATGTAGTACTTCCTAGTAATACGTAGCTGTTCAGAGGCTCATTTTCTTGATGTTACCTTACAAATCTTTAGCCTTGCAAGAGTATTCTCTGGTAGTTTCAAGTAGATCTGAGATTAAGTTACTGGCTGCTGTAAATCTTTTTGACCAATACAAGACAGCACATCCCAGAGCTGCATTTATGAGAAGCAGCAGATGCCTTAACAATGTGAAGATTTTTAGTCCCATAAATGGATGCTGTATTGCTGTTCCGTGGAAACATCTTGTGGAAAACAAGAGGATTCTTCTTGCTATCTTTGATTTAACATAAAGAAACAGAAAATAAATTAAGCAGGAATCCTCAAAAGACCATTTGCTTCTTAGAGCAATCATCCAAGAAAAGAGTCATTGTCTGCTTTGTCTCTTCCAACATTTGAAATAAAATAAGTAGCCTGGCAACAGTTGTGCTTGTTACACTTCTAAAACAGATTTCACACCAACTGCAGGGCTTGTGCTTATATGAATAGCACCTTATTCATAGAATCACAGAATGCTTTGGGTTGGAAGGGACCTTAAAACATCATCTAGTTCCAAACTCTCCTGCCATGGGCCATTCACGAGATCAGGTTGCTCCAATCCCTATCCAGCTTGGCCTTGAACACTTCCAGGAATGGAGCCTCCAGAACTACTCTGGGCAACCTGTTCCAGTGCCTCACCCCCCTCATTGTAAAAAACTTCTGTATATCTAATCCAAATCTGCCCGCTTTTGGTTTAAAGCCACTCCTCCCTGCCCTAACACAACAAGCACCGCCAAAAGCTCTGTCCCTGTCTGCCTTATAGCTCCCCTTAAAGTACTGAAAGGTTGCAGTAAAGTCTCCCCAGAGCCTTCCATATAGACCATCTTTCAGCCAAACACTTAAATGCCTGTCTGACTTCTGAGGTGCTGTTAAATCCAGGACATTCTTCAATTCCTTGGTGTATGGTCTCAGCAATGAAATGTGCCAAATACAGAGCAAGCAAATAAGATAGCGTTTTTTTCCTGAGAAGCATATATGCCAAAGTAGTGGTCCCTAGTCTTTGATGGCAAATAACCAGCAAGACCAGTTGCATTGGAGTAAGAATCATCTCTTGCTCTTCCTGTGGGACTCAGTTTTCTTTGTTTTAATCTCCTTGCTCATGAAGTACACCAGAGCGGTTCCTGGGCTACATGCTTTTTAGCTGAGGACCTATCACCCAGTGGCTTGTGTGATTATACTATAAAGATTATACTTGTCACTGATGCCATGGGCAAATATTTCCACCCTAGATCAAGACAGTCCTTTTTCTGAGGATGCCTAACACTGCTTTTCTGTTCATTTGCAAATGAACATGCCTTCTGAGCATTGCCAGTCAAGCCATACCTCTTGCTGAGGCAAGTTGTTGGCAGCAGTCATTTTCTTTTCTGAGATGAGCTCCTATTCCTCCTGTCATTTACAGTTTTATGTATGAGAGTACACAGACAGTGTAGCCTCGAGGTCATTGAATTCTATCAAGTATATTGTTTGACTGTGTGTGCTCTGGCAGAATTGGTAATTATCACATGCTATTGTTCCGCCATAGTAAGAGGCCTTAGAGTCATGAAGTGCAGCTGAGCACAGCCAGTTTACATTAAAACTAGGTTTGAGCAATTAAAAATTGCCCACTCTTTCCTCCCTAGTTGAAAACATGCTGTAGGAGTGCTGCTGAAGTGTGTTAAGCTGATGCATTAAAGTAACTCTTGTCTCCATCCTAGAATAATTTTACTGTTCGCAGACACCATGTAATTTTTATGTAAACTACCTATTAAAACCCAAGCTATTCATCAGCATAGAGGTGGTGCACTAGCTGCCTTCTCTAACAAGATCAGTAATACTTCTTTTTAACTTTAAAGCTGAAAAGTAAATTATAAAACCTATGTTTGTTGCTAATTTATGGTGTTTTCTAAGAAGAATCTAGGATTCTATGGATCTCTTTCATGTGGAATAAGTAACTGTCACATTAAATTATAATGGCTCGGGCAAAAGTAGTGGTAATTGATAGGAATTCAGATGTACATTAGAGTATTCTAAAGGAATGCCAGAAGTCCATAAATTATGTAACAAACAAGAAATGAATAATAATTGGTAAAACCTTTAAAGACAGAAAGGAGACAGTGAGTTTAATTCTATGTTTTCATTCTTAAGCCTGGCTTGGTCTTTCAGACGCACCATGTAAACCTCTATGCAAAACATTTTACATGTAACTGTTTACTTTTCTGGCAAATACTGCCATCTTCTACAATGCTCCAGCATTTTTTTTAAACTATTCCCATGGCATCTGGGTTGCATGCATGATAGGCACTGTTTTTGGTCTCATGTATACATATATGCATGCATATATTGATAGATATCCGTGTGGATATATCCATGTGGATATATCCACAGGGAAGCATACATACATTTACCTGTGTAGAGATGTATATGAATGTATTGTATAATCTGTGAACATGAGAAAAATTTGAAAAGAGGATATTATCTCCCTTAACACAGATACCTCTTTGCTGAGCAGAGAAGCTATTTTGCAGGCCAGAAGCTCAGACAAGGAAGCTGCAGAAGAACAGATCAGTCAGGGACTACAGATGACCATTCAAATTCCAGTGTTAAAGACATGTGTGGCACTGATTTTTTTTTTAATTTTTTTTTTTTGTGTGTGTTGCATAAAGTATGCCTTTGTACCTATAATCTCTGTGATTTTTTTTTTTCTGAATTGGAGGTGATAATCAATGGACTTTCTGGAAGAAGGGGTGGCAGTCTTGCTTGTGGTAATGGCAATTACATGAAAAAAAAGTTTAAAATTGTTTATTGAAGTAACATATTTTTTCAATATTTCTTCAGTTATTCTTAATTTAAATATGATGCAGAACTGAAGATCAAAAAATCTAAATAATTTGAAAAATATAATAGTCAGATGTTATTCAGTAGCAGAAAATAAAATGTCAGGGTAAAACTGTGCCTGAATGCAGAGCTGTGACTTTTCTCCTCAGTAGCACATGGAGGATATCTTGTAATGGTTTAAACAAACAGTGCCACTAATAGAAGAATAACTTGCTGCTGAAAAACACATCAAGACCAAGTATTTTAAGAACAATAACAAACAAAACTCTTCATAGTAATAATTGTTGATGAAAACAGAATTAAAATTATAAATACATCATCCTCATAATTCCTTTCTCAGAATAAAGCAGTTTAATTGGGTTCTAATGTAAGAACTACTAATATAAATATAACTAAAATAATTAAATTCAATATAGTTAATCCTGGAGATAAAGCATGGAGTCTCCGAAGACCTCAGTTCTGAATACATTAGCTTGTCTTATGTTTTTCAGCAGCATGGGGGAGACTTAGGAAGTGAATTTTTAATGGAGTTGTGTTGCTGTAGTGAAGCAGTGAAAGGGTGCTCAGGGCTGTGCAGGTCTGGCACAGAGCAGGGATCACTGAGCCGTGGCTCCAGCTGGAAGAGTTTTGCTGTAAAGGCAGCTTTAGGGTTCATGGTGGGATGCTGCTGACCCCCACCCCTCAGGGCTCCTGCACCATCCAGCTCTGCTCCACTACAGCAAATGAAGACACTTCCAATATACATTCCCTCTGCTCTGAGACTTCTGGAAAGTCAGGAGCTGGTGGCTGACACAGTAGGTTCCAGAGGCTTCTGTTTGGATGGAATTCTTAGGTGGATGTGGTTGGCACTGGAGAAAGGACAAGCAGTTGGAGTTGAATGTGCAGAGTTGCTTCCATTCCTTGTTTAAACAGAAAATGCCTTTATCTTTGGGGATTTTTACGTTGGAAATGCTGTGGCTGTCAATAGCCTTACTTTTCTACATCATCCTCTGCTCTCTTTTGGCGATGGCAACACTTTGTGTAAATCCACTTGTAAGACTCAATCTCTTGAGGGGATGCTGAGGGCTCTGGTACTGTACTGAGTCACCAGATTACACACTAGAAGACTTGGGACACTTTGGGTGAGAGGACTCCTGGATCCAATCACTCCATTGGCCCAGTACCCCCCATTTGTCTGAGCCTTGCTCTTCCAGAGCTCCAGCAAGGTGCTCCTGTCCCTGCATACTGTTGAAAAGCTAAAGAACTTGCACATACACCTGGCAATCCCAAAGCAGACCCCAGCAAGACGAGGCGAGCACAGAAAGCAGTCAGTGACCACAAGAAAAGTATATGAAAGGGAAAAATGTGCCTTCTCTGTATTGTTTCATGTGTTCTTCCTTCAGTTTGTTTTTTTTTTTAGTGGATTTTCACCTCCTCTCTCCCATACTTCAAGTATAAGTTATTACTGATGAAGAAAGGAAGTAATCCTTTTGGATACTCACCAGTGTTTGTAATCACTTGATGCCAGAATTTTAATGTGTCAGGTTGGCAGAATATATAGATTTAAATATTGGGTTTTGAGTGTGCGTCTGCAACATGTTGGTTTTTTCTGTGTGTGTGTGTGTGTGTGTGTTTGATCATCAGTTATGGAAGAGTGTTTAGAAATAAAGATTTCTGTCTCAGCTACACATATGGAATTGGCTGTACCAGACCTTTCTTTTAAAATAACAATTTTTCCTCTCTATGGAAAGAAGAGACCTCTATTAAGAGAGCCTCATCTTTGTCCCTTCTTATTGTCTTAATTGAGCCTTTGAATTACAGTCAGTAAAAGCTCACAGCAAATACAGTATCCAATCACATGTATATTTTTAAATAAATCTACATTTGAATACCTTCTCTGATTTCCCACCAGCACCTGCAAAGGAAAAAAAAAAAGGAAAAAAAAAAAGGACAAATGTTTGAAAAGAAAAGGAATACATTTGCAAGTTTAATTTCCCTAGGGAGAAGTGAGCTTTTCAGAACAACTTTGATATGTTTCTTTCTTCTTTGTGTAACCTGTAGTTTAATTTTGGTTCTCATTTTTACATTGACATTTGCATGATAAAAGAGGTTCCACTTTTCTTTTAAAGATTGTTCCAGAAAGTCAAAATTATTCATAGGAGAAAACCATTAATAAAATGAAAATTTAAAAACTGTCTCCTTCTTCAGTAATTTGTATATACAATCCACTACGACTGCCAGTGCTTTTGCTGATCTGATCAGACAGCTATGCCTGATCATCCCTGGAGGTGTTCAAGGCCAGGGTGGATGGGGGCCTGAGCAACCTGGTCCAGTGGGAGACCTCCCTGCCCATGGCAGTTGTGTTGGAAACAGATGATCTTTAAAGTCCCTTCCACTCCAAGCATTTTATAATTTCTTGATTCTATGACCAGGATTTTCAGAAGGTTGCATGAAATGCTGTTGCACTGCTGTTTTCATAGTGATTCTGTGCATCTTCATTTTTAATAGAATGAGGCATCCCAAAGACAAAAGTTTTGATCTTCAAATGTTGAGGGTATTTTCAGCATATTTTCTCAGACTAAAGCAGATATTTGGGCTGCTTAGCATCCCTTCTAAAGTCTTCTTTCATGCTATCCGTTCTGCAGCTGAGTTGATTGTGAAACTGGGAGTGAAAGGACATAGAAAATTCTGGGAGCAGAGTGGAAAACTGAGATATCTCTTTATTAGAGCCAGAGGCCTGTGGTTTATTTGCTACTCAGGCACATTTTGCACAGGGATTTCCTAATTTGCTCTTGACCACTGAGAAAACAAAAGCCGCACAACCTAGTAACTTGTATATATCTATGCATCTATACCTAAGATGAGATGTTTGCTGATCACACAGGATCTGTGCTTTCTTCCCTGTGGTTTTTGCTGTCATGTAGAGATATGTGGAGCTTAGTCTGGTAACATATTTTTGTCTTTTCATGTGATTCCTGCTGGGTTTCTCAGCCCGATCAAATGCAATAGGAGGACTGCCAGGCAACACAGAAAGCTGCAAAACAAATACCCAGTATATGTTATACCTCAGGAAGCAGGATCACAAAGAAATTTCTATCTGTCCAGAGCTAGAAATCTAACATTTACTAACTAAAACTTCTTTTTATGCTATATATTCCAGGGCATTACATACTGTGTTCAAAAATAGATGTAGTGTTCAGGTGCACAGATATATATATGTACATATATGTGTCTTCTGCCTCCAGCTATCACCTGCACACCCTTGCTGGGTTTGGAGTAGCTCCAAGTGACCTTTTCAAGGAGATGGCATCCATGAGGCTATTCACAAGCCCAGCTTAAGCCAACTGCTGGCCCATTGTGTCCTTTGCCTGTCAGCCTTAAGTGTTATCCTGCTTTATTCAGCATTGCTCAGCCCCATACTGAGTCCTAGCTGCCAGCTTCTATCCTAATTATCAACTAAAATGTTGTATCAACCTCTATCATATGCTAAATAGCATCCTCACCTACAGTAATACAAATTTTATAAAGGATAAGTGCCTATGTGTTGCATATTACTGTGTTGCAAGAAGTTTGAATCCTATCTGTTTAGACTCCTATGTGGTATGAAAAACACACAGTGAGTGTGTGAGAAAGAGACAGGCAGAGGAAAATACATTTAGTGGAAAATGTGAAAGTAATTCCTGCAAATATTGAGCCAGCTGAAATCGTTCTTGGTCAAGTTCATATTCAAGTTTTGATCTTTCACTTTAGAGTTTTTAGTTTTTTCTCCTGAGTTTAAGCTTCTAAGCTCGTCCTCAGTTTAAAACTTTTAAGCGCACATCATCTCTAGCTGTGGGAGGGCTTCAAATATAATAAGAGAGATCTCAGGGGCTGAGAGTAAAGGGCAGGTAGGTTCAAAGCAACATGAGATATCAGATGATAGTTCTCTAATTTTTTTTTCCCATTACTAATCAAGTTTGACTGTCATGTGCAAGGATTTTTGTTTCTGTTCACTATCTAATTGTATTCCGTGAAATCCTCTCCCCAGGTTTTGTGTGTGGACGTTCATAAGCACTGTCTGCTTGAGATTTTAAAGCAGTCCCCAAGTGTCCTGGTGTTTCAACCATAGAGGTGTAGATCTCGTCCTTAGTGGGATGAGCAAAAAAAAAAAAAAAAAAAGGTGGTTTGTTTTCATAAAGAGGAATTCTTAAGTTTTTAATTTTAGAAATCAGCCTGTATCTTCGTGTTATCTGTGTGCAATAGCTGGGGAACCTCCTCTTGCAGGAAAAGGTTTGATGTGGACAAAACATTGCCTGTAGGGATTCAGTCTGCGGGATACATGTGTAAAAGTTGTTCCCAAACACCCTTACAACCCCTTCAGAAAAGGAAAATGTACTTGGCGTTTGTGAGCAGCTAACATCAAGGAGAGCTCTTGCATGAATGTAGACATCACTGCTCTGGGGTGCCTGGCTCCCCCTTTGGATCAAGTTCTAAACACTGAGAGAGTGTTTAGAGAGAGAGAGAAAGGGTAACTCACACTCCTGACTGCCAGGCCAGCTCGAGAGCAAAGGAGAGAATTCATGCTGTACAGGAACTGCAGCATTGCTTGAAGGCAGAGATGTCCCCAGACGCTGGGAACACCTGCCCCACCTGTAGCTTCTCCTCAGGAAGGTCAGGGTCAGAGCTACAGACGATGATGGCCCTGATTGCCTCAAATGCTACTCGTGTGCTGCTCTGAAAGCAGATGCTTCTCATTCTCTGGGCTTTTTCTGTGTGTTGTTCACTTGGGGCTTTTATTTTCCTGATGACTGTCAAGCCATTAAAGGATGATGATTTTGTGTTATTCTTCAGTCTATCCTTTTGTGCTTCTATCCTGTGCAATACCAGATCACCTTGGGCAAAGGACCTTGCTTCTTTGTCAATAGAGTCTGTACTTCCATGGCACTGATCACAAAAACCTTTTCCACTGTAAATTTCACACACATCCTAGGAGACACTAGGTATGTGCAAAAATTTTAACTGTTGAAAATGTACAAAATTTTTAAAGAAACTGGTGTATTCCTGAAAGAAGTAGGTTGTTGCATTAAATACTTTTCACACTTAAGTCACTTTTCTTATTTTATTAAATGTTTTATTCCTGTTTGACATGTAGGCCAAATATTTCTTACTTGTTCGGAAACTGAGCAATAAAATGTTTATTGTTCACACATTTCTTCACTTTCTGTTTACTGGATCATTCCTGGTTAGTTTTTCTGTTATGTCCTTATGACTTACTATTGTAAGAATGTCAGGATTTTCTGCATAGTTGTGTTATGTGATGTTTTAAGTTCAAAATTTACTGCAACACTAACAGTTATCGAATAAAATGACCAGGATGTAGAAAAAGCTAATCTCAGATAGAAATCTTAGCATGTAATTTTAAATTGCCGTTTTACTTGCTGCATTTTTTTTTAATCTCCTCACTGATATATGTACGTATGCCCACAAAACCAAAACCAAATCCAAGGCTTACTAATAGGATCACAAGAAACATTTAATCTTATTAAAAACAATTTGATATTCTGGTATGATCTTCAGTGCTTCTAAATTATCCTCCAGCCTAAAGCCTTTTTCTTCATTCTTTACTGTAGTAAAAACAATAAATACATATCTTCCACAGCTTTTCAAATGTTTTAATCCCCAATGCCTTACCTGATAAATGCAATGGAAGTCAAATCAGCTGCAGTCATTCCTGATTTCTTTTTGCTTTTCCTGTTTGTATTTTGAAACAGTTGTCTGTTTTAGCATCATAAACTTAAAAACCCATTTATACGTGTAAATACAAATATAATTTGATTTAATTTAGTGTCATTATTAATAGGAAAATGGCTTGATAATTTTCCTATATAAGACACTGTGTCATGATTTTTCTCTCACCTACTCTCCTCTTATCAAGACCTTTCTTTTATAAAAATAAAATACTTTTCCACCAGATAGGAAAACGGTATATTATTGATAAAATAAACTGCTAAAGAAAGAAAGGTACTATGTTTATATGAATAATAAAACTATCTGGTGTCAGAACACATTAACGAAAATGCTTTTGTGGGGCTAGAAGTGTGATGCTTCAATCGGTAAAACTGAAGTAGGACTGGGATTCAATTTTCCTAGGTGGTAGTTTATTTCCTGATAACGGGCCTGTTGCAATTTCACACACATTCCCTTGATGTTCAGTCACTAACTGGTCTTACAGGGGGAAAAATGCACTTGGATAGTGCTTTTGTTTTCATGATGCTGGTTCAGTAAAGAAGAAAAGCAAAGTAGTCCCCACTCTGAGTCAGCAAATTTTGGGAGTTCTTGGTGCCTCATGTCATTGTGAAGAGAAGGTAAATAAAGAAAAATGTAGTTTTAGATGGAACTCTTTCTCCCAGATGGGGTGAAGGCACAACATCAGCAAACTAAATAGTACCACAGTGGCATCTTCAATATTAAGTATTTCTGCTTGAGGCTATTTGTTTGGTAGTTTCTATTTATCTAATTATTTATTTATTTTGCGAATAAACCCATCCCACTTCACATGCAAACAGACAAAAGCATTCAAAGGCAGTCCAGTTTTTCTGCTACAGTTAATGTTGAAAAAGAATTTGTATTTGGCCATAATAAATGTGCTAAAACACTAGAAATAAGTACATTGCTTGGCTTTGAAAGAACTGTAGGCTAACTAGTGACACTAAGGAACTCTGCACATGATGCATCCATTCCCTGCTGATCGTGAGCAAAGGAACATGCTGAGAATGAGATTTTCCTTTATTTTGTTCACTTAGCAGGTGGATGATTAGGTTAATTTGATTTAATGATGCATTACAGCAGAGATATTCTTCCTTTCAGTCATGAGCAGCTTCCCTTTATGAAGGGGATATCTTTCTATGGTCTGCTGGACAAAATGGGGAGCGGTGCCTTCCCAAAGCCATCACACACAATTTTCTCAGTGGTTAGAGCTTTCAGATCAAAATTCAACAGTACATTTGTGTTTGATCACGTAGGGGTAGAATCTTTCTGGTTGAATAAGTGAAAGTTTTTATGCTCAGATGCATTTGAGCAAAAGCCTCTGTGCTTTCCGTGGGGTGTGATTGGGAAATGTCAGTTCAAGGCAGCAAGGGCCCAATTCATCAGCCAGTTAACATTTGGCCAAGGCTTTTTAAATGACCAAAAATACCAATTATGTAGCAGCATGGCAGTGTGTTAATTGGTTCCAAGGTGCTGATCATTCTCATCCAGTTTGGGAAAGCAACTGAATAGCCTCACTAAAACTGATTACATTTCAGCACTTTTTCTGCTGTGCGCAGTTATTATAAGTAAAAGTTGTAGTTCAATTTGTGTTTATAAAACTACTTATGATGGTAATTTCCAGACCTGATATCTGAACCATCTTAATTTGAATTATTTTTAGAAAGTTCCAGTTAAATGGTTTAGACACAAGTATCTGTAAGTAAAGAAGCTGTAAAATAATTTATATCCATAAGATGTTAAGTTCTCTTAAGTAAAAAAGACATTAGGGAAAGTTGTGGCTGTCCTGCTTGTCTTTCAGTGTTGGTTTTGGGATTTTTTTTGAAAAAAGATCATGAAATTTAAAGCACTATGGAGAACATTAAAGTGCTTGTCAGAAAAAAGATTGTGTTTAGTAGAATTGTGTTAATTATTTCTAAGGATTTTTTTTTATTTTGTTCCTTTTTTTTAATTTTAGTTCATTTACATAATTGAGGATTTACTGGACCCTACTGGTGATGTTAGGGCATATTGTATGACTCTGTGAATAAATGAGAGGGGGAAGAGGTGTGAAGACACAACTGCTTGATCTGTCCTGCACAAGGTGCAGCCAGTGGGCCTCTGATGTCTCTGGTCCTATATCAGTGCTGCCTTTGCTGTGACTACTCCATCTCAGGTTTGAGAGGAAAATCTTCCTCATAAAGCCTGCTTTGTATATCTCTGAAACAAATCTGAGCTGCCCTTGTGAAAAAGAGATTATTTTTTTCATATTGCTTCTCTCTGTGATTATTCCAGCCCAATGTGACAAAGTGTTTCTGCGTAGCTGTAACTTTTCAGAATAAACTGTCCTGGAACAGACTCATGGTCTTTAGATTCTGTACATGAACAAGCCTAAGGATTGTCTGTTATAAAAGGAACAATTCAGCATTGCCTTTCCAAAACTCATTTTGATCTAACTGAGCTTTAAACTGTAAAAAATATTCACTAGACAGAGAAGGTAGTTAAGCTGGTAGTTCTTATTCCGCATGTGTCTGTGTCAAATTCCAGAGTTATGAACCCCTAAACAGGCTGTCTGGAAGAAAAAGAGGTGAAAACTCTGAGTAATTGATAGGATTAAGCTAAGAATCTGCAACTTTAGGAAAGGCTTCAACCCTGTCCCAGCTGTGTGGAGAAAATACTGCTTGTAACACGTCTTTCAAGAAACAAAAAGGAAAAAAATGAGAAAAGTATTTTTTCCGCTTTATTTTAGTGACATAAGACTTTAATATTTCATTTATTATTTGTTTGCTCAGTAAGTCAGTCAGTCATTGAATTGGTCATTGTAATCTTTTGTTAGTAAAGCAGCCAGTAATTTCTGATAGCAGTGAGATACAAAGAGATTGTGTTGAGAATGCTTGAACTGAACCAAGATTTGGTGCTGAGTCTCTGGGCCCAGATCTTGAACTGCTTGTTGCAGCAGTTAGGTAGTCAGCTGTAAAACAGCTAACCTGAGAACAGAAAATATTGCTATAATGGCAGTGTCCAGGAAGCTGAAAGACTCACTGACACTGGCTGAGCCCCAGCTTTCAGACTGATCATTATATTGCTCCATTTTAATGAACAGTTATATTATGCTAAATGTGCTGATTATGTACATGTTATCATGTAAATTTACTTGCTTTGCTTTCAAATAAAATCTCTTCAAAACATGCAGAGCTAGTTTATTCAATTACCTTTCAGTATCACATATGAACTCAAAGGCCATGGTTGACCTCAGATCATAGCTTTAGAAGCTGCTTTCCTATGCTTCTAAATAAATCTCCAGGTCCTTCACAGGCACTGTGAAACTCATTTATATAAAAACAGAATGTATCCTTCACGGGACAAAATGTAAATGTTCCACCCTGGTATTTCTGAGACTTAACAGACTTAATAGAAGATTATGTTCTCTAGCTCTCTCTGTCATTGATTTAAGCAACATTTTAAACCTTCCTTTAAGAGACAAAACCATAGGAAAATGATGTAGGGTTGTCTTGACTTGTTTGTTGGGTTTTTTCTAGCTTATCTTCTGGAAAAAAAAAAAAAAGTATTATGCATCCAACTGTTCGACCAGAGACCAAGATCTGCCTGCCTGTATTCATTTAGTTTGCTTTCAGTCCTGCTTAATACTGTTTTCTTTATTGTAATCTCTGTTCAAATGAGAAATCTTAGTGTGACCTACAACACAATGTTCACCCTAATGTCTCTACTATAGAAATAAATATTGCAAGAATAGCAAATAAATTAAGTTGGGGCAGAGAGAAAACATTTCCAAGAAGAACTGGAGTGTCCAGAGAGTTTGTATTGTGCTTTCACTGTCTTCTTTCCTTTGACTGCTTAGAACAATTATTATTTTGCATCCGTTTGGTTGGAACGGTCGTATGGAAAGAGATGAGCTATGATAGATGGAGCTGTCTTAAGCCCTGCTGAGCTGGATATTTAACTCTTGGGCCAGTGGATTATATTTGCTAGCAGCTGTGCTGTGGGAAGTTAGAGCTGCCTTCACCTCCCCTTTCCAAGCTAATAAAGCACAGTATAGGGAGGAAATCTATGCGGATTTTGAAGTAATTTAAGAGGCACTTATCACTTCTGCATAGGTTAAGCATATCAGACACATGATTTCACAAAGATTCTGTCCTGAGAGATTTTCAGTCAAAAAAAAAAATAGTGCCCTTCTAAACTAACACAGATCAAAAATAAATCCATGATAGTATCACATATTATTAGGTGAAACACAGAGACTGAGTCTTAAGACTATGAGTACTTTAATGACATGAAAAAAGCAGTGTCATGAACGGACAAAACAATAATACTTTCTGGTTGATGGATCCTTTCCTATTTCTTGCTTTTAAACCATATCACTTCGACATTTCAAATTAAAACACTAGGTGCTTTGCTTTCAGATCCCTTTTTAGATCCTGTTTCAGTCCCTTCTTGTTTCTCAGGAAGCTGCATTTGTGTAGTCTGTAAGTCTTCTGAGTGATATATTTAAATTTTAATTGAAATGTCATGACTCTTTCTTCCATAATGAAAAGTGAGAAGATTTCTCTATATTTGCTTCTGGAGCCCTTTGCCTAGATTCATATATCCACAACAACTTCTTTTTTTTTTTTTTTTAATTAAAAATATATAGATCCATAATATCATTACTTGCAATGTAGAATTGAATAATTTTAAATAAAAAATATTAAGGTAGTTCCTTTCACTGCTTTGATATTCTTTGCAATCTGGACATGTGTAATATATGGATCTTCAAAGCTGTGTTAGGTCGCAATAGGCTCATTTTATTCGTGGTGAGAGACAAAGTTAATGTCCTGTAGTTGGCTCTGTGAGGAAGGTACCGAGGAATGGATCTGATTTTCAGACCACCTTCAGCTTGAGTGTGTTCCAGGGAGCTTCCTATGCATCTTCTCTAGATCCTAGATTTTGGGTTCTGGTCCCAATTAGTACTATTTAAATGGCCACACAAAACTGGCTGGTGTCAGTGGTGGGGATGAGTTAGTGCTGATATCTCCCCTCCCCTTGCTCCTGACACCAGCATTTTCTACTCCTTCCTTTTTCCCTGAGCAGTGGATAAAGCCTTTAGATTTCATTTTTCTTGGCCTAAACAAACATGCCAGTCTGCTGATCTCCTCTCACTCTGTGCTTCCAGTCTTCCCTGAGCAGTCCCATAAATCTTCTTGCCTCTGCTCCAGTTTCTGAGCTTGGGTGGTCTGAGCTGAACATGTGTGACCTGACCAGTGCTCTGCGTCACAGCCTCCCTATTTCTTTGGGAATTCCCTGCAATGGATCATAGCTGACTTTTCCTTTCTACACTAGTAGTTCTGAATCATTCCAAAATATGCTACCGTGTCTGGTCCTGCTTCAACAAAGCCCTTTTAAAGTCATTTTATAGCATGCAAAATTTGTCATTTAAAGTGAAAGACTTTGGGAGGATTGGGTTTCATCTGTTACTAAAAATTCAGTTTATTAATACCACTTATTATTGTATTTCTATTTTTTAAAATATATCTCTACTTCCGATGTGTCCCAGAGAGTAAATTTGCAGAGAGTAAATTTTTACTAGGTCATAACTACTTCGTGTGCCAGAACAGTTATTTATAGGTGACACTTCTCATTATAATCTTTGGTATCCCTGCTAAGCTTCTATATTATGTTATTTTGTAGCAACAGGATAAAATTGTCCATGGAGAAAGGCTGATAGAGTGTCTTTGTACTTCATGAGGACAGAAACAGAAATGTATTCTTGCAACCTCCTGGGGTCTGACCTGTACCTGATAAAGAAGAAGGTGATGGAATTTCTTGGCATCCTATTTCAGTGTTATATGCCTTTGGACTACTCACTCCGACAGTACCAAACTCCTGTTCTGACTGTCACGATATGTTCTTAATCAATTACAATTTTATACACAACTGATAGGATTTTGCTATATCAAATGTCTTCCTGGTAACCAGCTTCCTGTGATAAGGATGCTTTCTACGAAGTCTAGGCCGGGTTTGTATGGCATATACTATTCAAAGTGAAGCTCTTTCTATCTAAAATTTGAAATGTATGTGTATTTCAGCTAAAGTAATAAACGAGCAAACAACCAACCTTTAGTTTCTGTGTGGGATGAACCATTCACTGAATTACGAATATGATCATACAAAAGTGTTGTGTGTAAAAGTGCCCAGAAGTGAATGAGGTGCATCTGTAGTGTATAACAGCCTAAAAGCAGAGCTTTAAACCACCTATGCATTAAATAACATGCGAGCAACACAGCCTAGATTGGAAAAAGTAGTACAAGGCTAGTCCTAGACCTCAAAATATACAATAAAGATATTATTTTGTCTGAAAGTGTGGTTTATTAGTTTTGAAACCCTTAGTTTAAGAGAGACTCTTATTTCCCTTGGATCCAATTCATCTCTGTTCTCTGAATAAGAAACAAGGATTGGGTCTCTGAAACAATTGCTGTTGTGGTAGCCACAAATTACACTGTGGTGCTGCTAATTCCTTGTGGAGCACAATGCACTTACAGCCTCCTTTTTTTATTGATTCTTTCTGTTAGTCTGCACTCAGCACTACAATAGAGATACAGAATTTCCTATGTACTTTCTAGCAAAATTATTATTATTATTGCTGTTGTTGTTATCATTATTATTATTGCTATGTTGCCTTTGAAGATGCAATATTGGCAGAAGAAATTGAAATAATTGTGGTTCTCGTCTATGGGTAATAATTGTTTTCTTCAGTTACTTATTTTGTGAGATTTAAAGCAGCTGTCTGTGGCCAAGAAAATCCCGGTGTTTTTTCTGCCTTTATCCTGAGTGACCTTGGTTTACACACACTTTAAACTATTACCTTACATAATAAAATAAAAAAAGAAATTTCAGATTACAGTGGAAAAGTCCAAGTAATTCAGTAATTCAGACAGTCATCAAATAGCCTCCCTATTCAAGCCCTCAGGTTTTCATGAGCCAGTATTTAGACCAAAAAGCCCCCCTCTATGTGTATTTATGTTTATACAGATGAACTAGGTTCCTTCCTACCCAGTTGTCTTAGGTTACAATGTAAGATGTAACCAAAAGTATGTGTTCTGTCACCATCTGTTGATGGTGACACAACTAGATGGGGCAATGTTCTTTGTCTCTTCCATGACAAATCCCTGATAACTCCCTCCTGAGACATATCTTCTGTTAATGGGCTATCAAACCTCACTGTGTGATGTAAAATTACATCAGCCCATTGTGAGATGCTCCGCCCAGGGGGAGGAACCGAGCATTACCACCTGGATATAATCTGGGGTTTGGAATAACACAAGTAGCCCTGACCTACTGGATTCCCAGAGGACAAGAGCTGCATAACCACCACTGGACCTTCAGGGGAAGACCAGACCCTTCTACAGGATCACTGTCTCGACAGAACGATATCTCTCACCTCAGGAGGACAGCAGCCACCCCTTAATTGGACTACTACCTCTACCCTGTCAGTGTTTTTGTACTATTGCATTTATTTTTTAATTTTCCTATTAAATTGTAGTTCTGATATCGAGCATCTCACTGTTTTGCTTTCAAATTAGTGTCCCAATTTTTACATGCTAGTTGTATTTCTTCATGTTAGTGCTTCTCCTTTTTCCTTTTGGTTTTTACGTTAATTGCAAGAGTACTAAATCATGAAAATGACACAAGGAGCAAAGTCTAGTAATGCCAGGGGGCAGGTGTTGTTCTTCCCCTGACATCTGGCCCGGCTGTGTTCCTTGTTTCAGTGTCCCATGTCCCGAAAAGATGAGATGAGGCTTCTTTCTGCTGTTTCAGAGCTTGTTTATTTCTGGTTCTTATCAGAGTTTCAGAGGTACAGACTGTGCTGTGACCTCCAGGAACACGAGGACAGCATGGCAATGGCTACCAAGAACAGGTAGCTTTTATATCTATTATCAACCAGTTAGAAAACTTTACGTATCTTGTTTTGTTCCCAAAACCAGTGAATATCAGCCTTATTGATATGTGTCCTTTACACTGAATTCTATCTACCAATTAACAAGTTACAGGAACTCATGTCAGAGGGAAAAAGGAAGAGAAGGAGAAGAGAGGAGAAGATGAAGAAGAAGCAGCCAACACCCTAAAATCTCCATGTTGGCTCCATATAACATATATAACAAAACCTAAAAACTACAACTACACATTCCGTGGTACACTAAACAACCATCTCCTCATTTCTTTGGTGTTCTCAGTTCATCCAGAAGTTGAGACAAATGCTCTCACGAGCTTGGTTCACAGGCTAAGCCTTTTTTGTTGAGCTCTTAGGGTAAAGCAAACAGCCAGAGGAGCAGGAAAAGCTCCCAAGCTTTTTCTGACTCCAACAAGTAACAAAAGCTTAAGTCCTCAGTCCATCAGTCTTTGATAATGTATTCTCTACACAATGCTTTGACTTTTTTTTTTTTTTTACTAAATTAGCTATCTTAAGAACCTGGGTTTTCTTAGTTTTCCTTTCCTTAAGAGTCTGCAACACTACAAAAAGGATTTCACTGCTTCATTTCTGTTTCACTCCTCTTTCTCACCCAGCAGTTTGTAAACCCTTTCAAGTTCTGCAAAGTACTCCCACCTTCCCACATGCACAGATTGGGTAAATACACAGGGGGAGGGAAACACTCTTTTTGAAGGACTGACATTTTACTTAGAATTTACATTATATAATAATTTATTATTAATATCTAGCCTTTGGTTTCTGATCTTTTATATCACCTCCTCACTTTCTATACTGCATGACACAAATACCTCTAAATAATTATTTTCCATATTTGTCTGTCTGTGATCTATTATTGTCTATTTTTGAAAGATAGACTAGTATTTTGTTCTAGGATCCTTCCTCTACAAGGAGACTTCTTTTTGACTGAGACACTTACCCCTCAATTTCTTTCCCATCTCTTTGTGTTATTTCTTCTAGTGCATTTTTTTCCTTCCCCTCCCTTTCTTCCTATCTGTTTTTCACTTCTATGCTAGCAGAGGAGGGATGTCACTTGTCAGTCCCACTCAACCATGCAGGAGCCATATCCTCTACCTGATTTCCATTCCTTTGGCACATCTCTTCTTCTCCCTTCAGTGTTGCGTTTCTTCTAGACCAAGACTAACAGTCCCAAACTCCTTCTTGGGACCTTTTGTTCCCTTCTCACTTTCTTTCCCTTATGTCGTATCCTTCTAAGCTATTCCCAGCTCTGGGAGCCCCGGTGGTGTAGTGGTTAAGGATACGGCACAGTAATTGCCGGGGCCCGGGTTCGATTCCTGGCTCGGGATACTCCCCGGGCAGGCAGAGCTCGTTAGCCCTGCAAGGGGGCAATCTGCCTACGTCCTGAGGAGGAACTCACTGCCACTGTCCAGAATCGCTTTGGCCCGGCAGATTGAACCTCGGGATTAAAGGGTGGGCTCAGATCTGCGCGCCCTGTGTCTCACCTAAAAAATCCAGTGCGCAGGCTGGGAGGTCTGAAAAGAAAAAGAGGCCTTCCCCGGATCTTCGTACGCGAAGGCTGGCCAGCAAGGAGGATTCCCAGCTCTTGAGCTGTACATGAATCCATTTCCTATGCTGCACTTTGAAACATCTTCTAGCTTGACATCTTACCTGAACTTTATTGCCGATAACAAACTATCTCTTCTAGATCATTAGTGAACACATGAAATGTTACAGAGACAAATTACATTACATGCACTCGGCAAGAGAGGTAATTTGGGAGGGTTTTACATTTTATTACATGATTCTCTGCTGTTGAAGATCTGGAAGAAAGAAAATTAAATACTATTTTACAACACAGCAGGAAGTTGAAGAAGGCAGCATTAAAAGCTTAAATTTGGAAGAGTCTGCTAACGATTCTGCTTCCATCTTGTTTCCAAAACTATTAGGAAGTGTCCTCCATGTAAAAATTTTTTGAGCATGGACAAATAAAAAGTATTTTGTTTTGTGGTGCACAAAACACCATGCGAAAGTCTGCAGCACAGTGAGTTAATGAAGAGACAGAAGAGAGGAGAAGTTAATGTGCTCACAAATTACTTTTGAGTACCTTTTTGCTAATGGCTTATGTCAGTAATGCAATTTCGTGAAGAGATGAGCAAGTATCAGAGAACATGAAAAAAGTGAGTCTGTGCTTGCCAGGATGGACAATTATCAAGGTCAGTATAGCTTCAAGACGGACTTTTTAAATCAGTGAGCATGGGAAGTAAGGGAGATTTTTATGACTGGACTTGCTTTCCTAGAATTATCTGTAGTGTTGTCTCTCCCCTGCTGACTTCACTCTGTATCCCTTTTCAATTTTGTTTTCTCTTTTGTCATTTTTTGTGCACTTCTCTGCTACTGCTACATTCTTATGCTTGCTAATGACCTTTTCTTAGCTCTAGCCCTCTTTCTATCCTATCAGTCCTATCCCATCAGCCTTCCACTACCTCTATTCATCTTCCTCTGCCCTGGTATTATTTCTCATTTATTTCGCTCCTCTTCTAATTTGATTCTGTTGCTATGAAGAGTCTGAACACAAGTGAGTGGAATAAAAGTGACATTGCTGTTCTTCCTCTTCACAATTATTTTTTTCCTTCCTCCTCACTTTCCCACCTACCTGTACTTTTAAAACAGCTTTAACTTTTTCAATTGAATTTATTAAAAATTTTTGCACACTTAGCCTTAAACCTTAATGATGTCTGTATGTTATTCCATCTTTTGTGGTTCATACAGAGAAAACTAGGATTTGCAGGAAGGGCAGGGTGACAAGCCTTTGTAAAACTCCCAAATTGGTTGATTCAATTCCTATAAAAGGGAGCTGAAATGATTTCATGCTGTTCCTGAAAGAAAACAGTGCTGAGATTCACAGTTGTCTGGAGGAGATAGCAAAACTATTTCAGATCTGGGCTACATCAGTAAACCTGAGTGGCTACAAGAGGGAAGTGGAAATAATCTTTCTGTTGTGGCAAGCAAAGGGTGATATTTCAGGAGGGTCAGAGCCTTCAGGACCATTTGGCAGGTATAAATACACATAAAGGAGATAAGGCACAGATGCCCCAAATCTCTCCCAGCTGAGGTTTACTCTGTGAGCCTGCCAGGAGCCCAGCTGGAAGATCATAATGTATACAATAAAATAAAATAGATTGCTCTTGGCTTGTAATTTTTCATCTCTGTTTCAGAGATGGGAGGCATGACAGGGACGTAGCTTTGATCCTTCCTTTGCCAGTATAAACCCAGAGTCAAACAGTATTATCCAAAGAAATGTAGGAAAGGAAAAATGTACAAACTATATTGGAAAAAATGTTCTCTGTGTCATCTAGTACACAATGAAAGATGCTCTGATAACACAGTCTATAAAAAATTACCAGCAAACCCACAAAACCCCCCAAGTGCTCTAGAGGAATGGAGCATACATGACATTAGCTCTCCTAGTTTTGATTCGAGAAATCCTCCATGAGTGCTCAAGATGAAGGAATCTGGATACAAGGAAATTTATTGAAGTAGATCAATATATTCAATCACATCAGTGCCATAATGAACTCAGCGTAACTGAGTCATATTTTTATCGGTTTTGGTCTTTTGTACTGCAGATCTTACATTTTCAACAAAGCTCTGGGAAAGGTTTTATGGCTAGATACAGGAATCAGTTGAAAGATAACCATGTGGACCTTTCTGATCTAAAAATCTAGTGTGTAGTTTCCCATGGTTCAGAAAGTTAGTTTGGAAAATTTTATTCTCTTTTACTTAAGTTTTGGCTGCTTCTTTTAGTCAGGAGATGTCAGAGTAACGAGAGGGAATCTGAACGATTTAGAACCACACCTTCTTCATCCGTCAGCCAAACTTTTCAGTGTTCCAGAATGTTTTCAGTGTTTTGGAATAGCTCCTTATAACAAGGAGTTATTTACTCATGAAATGGAGGATTAAGATTTGTGTGGCTAGAAATTTTTTGGGTGACTAGAAACTAAGAACCACCTTGAGGTACTCAAGAAGAGCTTTGCATTCCCCTCCCTGTGTGGTTCTCTCTGTGAAACATTTGGTATATTTCTCCCTCACAAAGTTCTTTGGTGCTTGCAATGGTATTAAAAGTCATAGTCTTGGCAATGACACTTGAATCTAGTGTCCCTCATTGGATTAAATCCTATTTCGTATCAGAAACAGCACTATGGGAGTGCATTTTTCTGGGAGAGAAAATTATTTGCTCTTTGGCCTTTCATCTGACGTCAACACTGATATGGTATCCTAATTGTGCAGCCTCACTGCCTGTCAGCTCTTTTTTTTCTATACAATAATGTCACATCTTCTGAATTAAACTGTAAAAACTGATGACACAGTGTCCTTAGTAGTACATAATTATTCCTTCTTTTTTCTATATTCTAAAAGTCACCATTTCAATGAGATCTAAAGTCTGCAAGTTGCGTGATAATTAATCACTAAAAAACTGGATTATTTCATATGTGTCTGGCAAATGTTCTTCAGAGAAGGTTAATTTCTCTAGGATGTACAAAAAATTTCTCATGGAGTTATAAAAGATTCTAGAAGATTTTTTTCGTACACACATTGAAAAAAATAGATAGGAAAAATTCTCCCAAGTGCTGTAAATTGAAGCTGTAATTTCTCTGAAATTTAGTTCAGCAATTACTTACTGCAATAGCCATTTAAAAAGTAATTTACATAAATGTCATCTCTGCCGGTGTTGATTATATAAACATGCTACTGGTAGCTTCAAAATACACCTGATTACTTGAGGATGGCACTTTTCATCATGTTGTGTTTGTGGATCTGAGAGCACAAGTCTGCTGGCAACCCTTTACGGCCAGCATACACATTCAGTCATTTGTCATCCAAAAGGAGTTACACCATTATTTACACAGAGACAAAGAACATTTCAGTTGATTTTTGATGCTGGAGTTGCTTTTCCTTTGTTTTAAAGTTTCTGCTGGTACAGCAAAAGATTTTTGTTAAGTAGAGGTACTGTATTTTGCAGTTGATGCAATGATCATCCTGCTTGCATCCACACGGAAAGAGGCTGTGTTTTTGAAGTGTAGCTATAAGATCAAATTCTCATCCTGACTATAATCATAGAAGAGCTCCAGTCCATCTTTCTCTGGGAGAAACTAGTTTTTCTTTTGAATCGCTACTGACAGTCAAGAAAGAGGAAATATATAAGTGCTCAATGTATAACTTTCCTATTTTATTCATTAAATTATTGAAGGATTTTGTTTCCATAGGGGTGCTACGTCAATTTGTGCCTCTTTGCCGAGAGCAGCATGGTGAATGTAGATGCTGCTGCCAGGAAAAGCCAGCAAACTTTAGACTGTGGTACTGATGATAGGTCTCCTATAATTAGCCAAGAATTCTTTTTGTTGTTGTTGTTTTACTTGGAAAATTGTTAAGATTTTGATCTTTTTAAATAAATCCTAGGAGGAAGACAGCACATCATTTCTGGTTTTGGCCTAAGCCTGGACTCCAATGTGGTAGAGAAATCAAATACACTATTGCTCTGACCATATATGCCACTTAATCTCAAGCAATTTCATAGCTGTTGCATTTCAATTTCATACCCATGAGCTGGATTCAATAGACTAAACATAACACTACATCATATCTTTCTTTTCATGTATGCATGAGAACTTTTCTCTGAGCTGTTCTTGAGACCTATATCTTTGCAAGAATAATTCAATTATCTTGGTGTAATTAATTTTCTTAACATTTATTCTTCCAAGGCAACTTTTTTGTAAGGACAAATATTTCTGGTACTCTTATTATCTTAGGAAAGTGTGACTTTTTACCACAAGAGAGCAGCCATTCTGCCTGATTCATCCCTGTATTTTCCCCTATGTAGATGAGACTTGATGCCGTTTAGAGAAAACATGAATTTTTGTTTTATTTGGTTTCACAGATATGTCTAACTGGTTCTGAATACAGTAGGGCTCATGATTGACTATTGGACAACCTAACTTTGTTGACCCAGTTTGCTTTCAAGTTATACAGGTGAAAAGAACTGTGTCTCATTGGAAAAATTAATATTACTTTCCATATGCATTCTGCAAATTTCACTTTGGAAGTTTTTAGCTATAAGTGATGAAAAGTTAGTGAAGGAAAGTAGTGAATTACTGAATAATTTATTTTCATGCTATTCTTAAAGGAGTGTTTGAGGGTTTTTTCTGTTGTATATTCATCTTCTGTAGCACATTCTTTGAAGTCCGAACCCTCTCTGGATATGAGCAAACTGTCATTGATATTGCTTGGCATTATCCATTGCTCTCTGTTTACTGACAGAATTGCTGGCTCTTAGGCATGGAGTATTATTTGGTCTTGTACTTTCATATATATGACACAATTCAGTAACTGGCATTAAGTGAAGAATTCAAGCACTCTACTTGCAAGAGTAACTGCAACTATGAAAACAGACACACTCACAAAATATTGGCTACTGGAAGTTTCACTTTTTCTCACTTTTATGGAGATTAATTGTGTGATTTCTGTGCCTGGAAGCTGTACAAAAAGGAAATGTAGGAAGTGACTTCCTCAAAGCATTAAGAGTGCTTTCTGGAGGAAATTGGAAAGCAGTATCTTTGCAGATTTGGTTTAAAACCTACATGTAGTAGGTCTGAAAAATTTTATACAGAAGAGAAGGTTAGGGATAAATCTAGTTTATTATAAGGCAAGGAGCAGAAAGGATTATGCACCCCTGAGGAAAGGTTCCTTTCAGGTTGATAAATGCAGTGTAAGTTATTTGCTACAAAATGCCAAGCTCTTCTAGAAGTACACTGATCATGTCTATTTTGGGAGTGCAGATTGCTTTCACATTTTGTAGTTTGGAAGGAGTCAAATAATTATGAAATGGCTATTTTGTAGGTACTGATAAATTGTGAGTATGCAAAAAAATCCATTTCTTCCCCTAGAGGTGGTAAAAATTTAAATGTATAAACCATGAAGAATGCATTCTATCCTTTCAGTAACACCTTCTGGGGAGGTCGTTAAGACCCAGAGATTTTGGGTTCTCAAAGTCTGACACACCAGGAGTACCTGGTACTTAAAATGTTTAAGCCTGTCCAGCTCCTCCACTGTGCCCTTAGACCAGCCTTTTCAGTTGCCTAATAATTTTCTTTCTCTTCTCCTTTATCCTCTAATTGTCAACATTTTTCAAAATCCGAAGAGCTCATAACAGCTTTATTTATGGCTGGAAATTGGATTATTTTTTCACCACTAAAATAAAAAGATAGAAATGTCAACTTGAAATGAACTGGTTTACTAAAGGAAAATATTATTATTAATAAATGCTAATATAATTTGCTGGTATGATTACGGCATTTAAAGAAAGCCAAGCTGTTGCCTGCTCCTTAAATTACTACATTTCAACTTTTTAACATGTTATTTAAAAATATGAAGTAGTCACCTTATTATACATCATCTTCAAGATTTGAAAGCAACTTATACATATAAATGGATTCAGCCTCATCAGTGCCTCTAAATGATGAAAAAAATGACATTTATTAAGTAAACGCATATAGTGCAGATCCTGTCTGCTGGATTTAAAGTCTTGATTTACATTTCAAAACACTTTAGAGGATTAATCATCTCAAACTAGTCTAGGTTGATTATGTGGGCTCCTTCCACCATCAGCAGAAAGAGGGAGAGATATCCTCCAGAGGCCTGACACACTACTTTTAAATACCCATTTGTAGGAACAGCCCTGGAGCCCGTTAGAGGGACATCTCACTTTCCAGGAGGGATGGACAATTGGGTGAAATGAGGTACTAAACTCATCAACAGCATAGACCTACTGAAGATAGGTGAGATTGATCTCTTCTGCCAAGAGTCTATTCATTAATTTCCTTTTAATACCCTGTAAGAGAACTCCTACTCTGTGCCACTGAAGTACTTTAGGTAAGTGGTGAATGGGCTGCATGGCACTACAAATTGGATTCACCTAATTGTACAAACTGGTAAAACTAAGCTTAAGCTTAAACTAATGAACTGATAAGGAAAGACAAAAATCTCTTTTTGTCTCTCTTTCCTCTAAGATGCTTAAGATTCTTTCTTTGTCACTCTCATTGCTAATAATTGACTCAGAAATTGTTATCCACCATAAAAATCTTCCTCTATTTTTTCATTTAAATGTAAAAATATTATTTTCAAGAAAAAATATTGAAAGCTTACGTTAGTTCATCCTTCCATTTAAATATTAATTCAGGTCTTTTAAAATGGCTATTTGTTTGAAATGTAGTAGTTGGAAAGAAAACCAGAAACCAGATATTGGGACTGCTCTCCAGTAGCAGTGATAATTATTACCTGCATGCTGTCACAAAATTTGGTACCCTGGAGTCTGCCTACTTGGGGAAGGCTCAGTTATGATACAAGCTGATCATTTCTGTGACAAAACGAACAGTGCACACCTTAGTCCCAGGTCAGCAATTCAAATTGCTCTTTCAGTTCTACCCAGTTTCGTTGTTTGTACCATCCTCTGAAGTAAGGGAAACTGCTTTAACAAACAGTAACTCTTTTCATTGGCTCCACTACCATAATTCAATCTTCAGCACCTAACAAACAATCTCCCAGTCCCCAGTCTATATCATCAGCAGTCAGTTTTACTTCACCTGAGTAAAGAGATGTTGAATTTTTTTCCTTTCTCAGTCTTTGAACTAATGGTAGCTTTTACTTTCCTTGGTTTTTTTGTCTTTGTTTCTGCTATTTCTCTTCTGTCTGTCGAGAACTGGGTTTATGTGCTTTTACACATAACGTAGAAATTCAAGTGTTTTCTGTAAGATTTTTAGGAAATTAAAGTGAAACCTGCAACAGCTGACTTGTGGGCCATTTAGAGCACAGAACCAGGACATCAGGTAGATCTCAAACATATTATAAAATAATGTCCCATACTGTATGAGCATGCTGAAGCTTTACCAGGGACAAAAGGTAAATGAATGAAGAGACTGTGGTTGCCCTTGGGATCACTTGAATAACCTTTTCAGCACACCTGAGCCCGTGATTGTCTCAAGATGTGCCCTGGTCCTTGGAGAACACAGAAATCAGTGCCTTAATGGGAGTGCAGAACAAAGGAAATCCCACTGCCAATACAGAAATTATTTTCTGCACAGGATGAATGAGAGAAAAATGGAGACTTACAAGGTCCATTTCAGTGTTTGGTGTTTGGTTTTTTTTTTTTTTCTTTTTAGAAACTCTTCTAAGGTTTTGAAATGAGTCTTTCATTCAAAGAATTACTTTGGAGGGAGTCAGGGCAAGACAACAGACTGGAAGGGCTGTCCATGGAAACAGTGTCCCCTTTAGCCATAAAAAGAAAAGAAAGGCCACTCTCACATTGTGTTATGCATAAAGAAATAATCCTCTGCAAAACACAAAAATTCCTTCTGCAATAAACAAAGATTTCCTTAAATGCTCTGTGGGTTGTGAAAGAAACAATTTAGTCTTTTTTTTTTCTTACTAAGATTTTCTTTATCTCACTGTCCTCACAAGGAAAAGACAGAGATGATTTTAGAGGGAAGAATTGATGGGAAGTATCTTAGAAACTCTGACTTTTTCACTCTTTCCAAACTACATAGTTTGATTTAAGAACCTGTCAAAGTAATAGCTAGTCAGTCTGTAGAGCTTGTATCCTTTTGTTCTTTGACATTTTGAGAAAAAACCCCCAACCTAGAATATTTGCTTTTTGTTTTGTCAGAAATGAGGGAAATCCTTCATATATGTTGTGGTTGCTCTTTGCTATCTGGAATAAATACAAAGGTTTTCATGAAGTCATGCAATTATTTACTTTAGCACTAATTTTTTAACATTACATGGCTATGAATACTGAGCAATAGCAATGGAGATACTATAAAAATTAAATTCTATGGGAGAGAAAAGACTCCACACAGAGTAGTGTGTCCACCTCTAGGACCCCCAGCATAAGATGGGTGTGGACCTGTCTGAGTGAATCCAGAGGAGGCCACGAAGATGTTCAAAGGGCTGGACCACCTTGCCTTTGGAGACATCCTGAGAGAGTTGGGGTTGCTCAGCCTGGAGAAGAGAACCTTATACCAGCATTCCAGGACCTAAAGGGGACTGCAGGAAAGCTGGAGAGGCACTTTTTACAAGGGCATAGAGTGATAGGGCAGGGGGAATGGCTTTAAACTGAAAGAGGGAAGATTTAGATTAGATGTTAGGAAGAAATTCTTTACTGAGAGGGTGATGAGACACTGAAACAGGTTTCCCAGGGAAGTTTTGGATGCCCCATCCCTGGTAGTGTTCAAGGTGAAGTTGGATAGGGTTTAAGGAATTAAGTCTAACAGAAGGTGTCCTTGTCATGGCAGGGAGGGTGGAACTAGATGATCTTTGAAATTTCTTTTCAACTCAAGCCACTCTATGATTCTGTAAAATTGAATCTGATATTTGTGTTACAGAAAAATTATCCAAAGCATCAATGTCAGAGTGTACTGTTTGTGTCTTGACGTTAGCTATTCCTTCCCTATTACGACTAAGGACAGAAAAACAGGAAACATCTAAAAATATTTTTGAAATGAAAACAACAAAAGAAACTATCTTAACCGTTTTGAAGCTCTGTCTGTCTGTTTCTACTCTTCTCTTGGTATTGCAGCTGGAATATTGGGTGCTGGAAAGTGACCTGCCTGTGGCTTTTACAAAGTACACTGTTCTTGGTATCACTGGCTAGCTGGAGGTTTTTTGTTTTTTTTCTTTTAAAGGATAAGTAGCAGGTACAGTATTTCAAATGGAGACAAGGAAAACAGCCTAACCACTGTAAGTGTAGCTGTTCTCACTGCAGCTCCAGTGAGACCCACTTTCTGAAATGTAGGGTGTTGTGCCAGGGCAGGTGTGAAATCTGAGAAAATTTCCAGCGAAATCATTGTAAAATGAGGTTCTCAGCATTAGCTGCTGTGCTTACCCTTTCTTCTCTCTTGACATATCACTGGCAAGACTGAAAACACTGATGGACTGAGAGCATAAACAATTTGCAAAAGAGCTCTGAGGTAAACACAGTTTTCCACTACGCTTTTACCCTTCCTTGGAAATCTGTAGCCATTTTTAAAGAATAAGAGAGCTCTTCCACTGCTGTGGCACAATTTTACTCCGGGCAAACAGGCCACATGCTAGAAAACTGAAAGTTTAGGCTTTTCCTGTGCCATCTGGGAGGTAATGCAGTGGAAGCTGATGATACTCATGGTATTTCCCTGCCTGGTTGGTAGCACTAATTTATTTTACATATTGTGCTTCTGGGAAAAAAAAATCATGCCTAAATTGAGGAGGGAGGTGCTAATGATGACATTGCCTCCAGCATTTTGTTTGTGACATCTTCCTGATGTTCCTGTCAGTACAGATGGTGTCTGTCAGGTACCACCTTTAGGTATTTCTGAAGAACTGGAGGGACGAGCCAACAGAGGGTGGGACAGATGCCACTTCTCATTGTACTTCTTTGTACATCTTTTTAAAAGAAACATCTTTTTAAAAAGTACAGATAATCCTGCTTCACATAAGTAGTTGAGGATTTCCTTCAAGGAGACTGTTGTGTCATAAACCTATTCACAATATTAGGAGTTAAAAAACCACCTCTGAGGAGCACATTATGTACAGGACATTCCATTCTGAAGGGTTATTTTGGCTGGTGAAATAGGGAGCTACAAAAAGATTGAACTGAATTAGCCTGATGTTGAGATCAGGCTAATTCAGTTAAAGAGGTAAAAGAATAAGGCTGAATTAGAGCTACTTTCCCCCAACATGCACATAAAAGCTGAACCCAGGCAATGGGTAATGAGCAGGGCCGTAATGACCTGGTATTAATTGGTCAGCATTAGTGTGATTTCAGACTTACTATTTTATACAGTTTACAGAATCAAATACTGAAATAGGAGAAATGTTTGTGATATTTACAATTTCCTAATTTCAGTATTTTTTCTCAAAAAATTAGTGCAAATACCCTGAATCCACCATAATATTCTGAAAGCTGAAGGCAAAAAAAATAGGACAACAGACTTCTCTGAGCATGGCAGGGATTAAATATTAACAAGATAATATTGGGATCACTTAATGTTTCAGTCCAGTCACCTGGAATTATTAGTGGCAGTAGACAATATTGTAAAATATGATGGTGGTAGTTATCTGACTGGAAGTCTAATGTGCAACATTAAGCCTCAGTCACAGGAGATTTTTAAACTTTTAATAATTACTCTCTGACTATAAATGGAAATGGCATTAATGCCTAGAATATTGCAGCTGCAGAAATTAATTACCCAACTGATGCTGTCAGTATCCATAGGTGTTGGTATTCCTTATTCTCTTACTACTGGCTTTCCCAAACAGAAATCCAATGCCTGATTGCTGTTCTTCCCTGACTATTACATTTGCTACACCAAAATTCTTAGCATGCTAAATGTTCTTTCTGGCATTCGCTTCAGTGCAGGTGCATCAGTGCCTTTAATTGCCCACTTTTTCTCCCAGAGAACCTGATTTACTGGGGGAGGAAAGGAAATATCCTAGAAAGACAACCTTTTTTTCCTTCTCTAGTTTAGGTTTTGAATTATATTTTCTCTGCCTTTGTTATCTGTGTAATAAGGAAGGGCTTTGTAACTATCCATAACTTCAAAAAAGAGCCAAATATTTCTGATGAGTTAGCATATATTATAAAAGAATATACTGTTCCATAATGCACAGTCTCATGTCATGTTCTGGACCAGTAGTTTACATGGGTATATAGATTTTTTTGCATATGGGACTATGGTAGGAAATAAATTCTGATTTATTTACAGAAGACTATTTTTTAAATACTGTGATTTTTAGTAGATAATAGTTGTTTTTATTTAATCTTTACTTCTTTAAGTTTTAAGAAAGCACAGGAAAAAAAGCCCCTGGATTTGGCACTTGGCAAAATTTAAGGGAGCAAATATTGTGATAGGAGTACCATTCCAGCATAGCAGCTGTGTTGGGAATGAGAAGGGTCTGGAAGACAAGAACAAAGTTTCAATATAGGATAAGAAAAATTTAAGCAGAGATAAAAGCAAAAGTAATGCATCTGGAATTAAACTTCAGCCCCAGTGGAATCAACAGAGAAACATATGTTGGTTTCAGTAGACCAGCATTTCACCAGATGTGGATTATGGAATTTTTGCAGCTGTTTTCTGTACAAATCGAAATGTGCAAAATAGACTGTATCATGAAAAGAGAACACTAAATAATAAATTATTCATATTGACTGAGTTAACAGCTAGAACAAGACATAAATCTAAAAAATATAATGACACACAAGACCCAGATGGTTTCTTTAGGATTATACATGTGGCTTTTTGTAAAAGTAATGGTGAGATATTGAAAGAAATGATACTGAAAGTCAATATTACAAGAGTTAAACTGGAAAATCTCTTCTGATGACTTCCCTGTTTCAAACTGTGGAGGGGTGTTTGCTGTTAAGTAGAGCTCAACTAGATAAGTCCTAAGCACTTCTGCTTTCTCATATTCATTCTCTCTTTTCTCATTCATCAGTTCCCCATGGCCATGGCAGTCCAGAAACCTGGTGGGTTATTTTTCAGACTTTTTTAAGACTTTGCTTTATATTTCCCCAGCCTGCAACTTCTTTTTTACCTTCTAGTGTATTTTTTTTTGGTTGGTTGGTTTTTTTTACCTTTCTCCTCTAAAATTGAAGTCATACTCTTTAGACTAGCAAGTATTGCTTATGGGTTTGGGAATGAGCTTCCTTGTTTCCTCTACTCTCTTCATTATATCATCAGTTTGTATCTCATTGTCTATTCACAGCCTTTCTTCTTTTTTTTTCAACTATATTTCCTGTAGTTCCTAGGTTGAACTTTTGTTGCTTTTTCCATGTGTCATAAGGAATCAGAAAGGGAAATAGGAACTACCAATCTCTCTTGGCTGGGAATACATACGAAGGAGCTGAGACCCGAAAAGCTCATTTGCAACTTTTCAACACAGCTTATCTAACCATTTTTGAGATTCTTCTTCAGCCCAGTCTTCAGACATTCTTCTGTACCCATAAAACTCAATGGCAACATGCTCTTTGTCTGCTTATCCTTATTGCCACAACCATGTCCTGCCAGGAAGGTGTACTTCTTCTCATGATCTTGGGTCAACCAGGACCAGTTTCTAGGATTTTGAACCTCTCACCTGATACAATCTGTCTGTTTTGTTTCAACTTTGCTTGTTTTTACAGAATCTTCTTCTACATCCAACACCCCTAGATATTCTGCCTGAATGGAGCAGGCAGGGAAAGGTCAACCTGTGCCTCTCCATGCCATTTGAACAAGCCTTTTTTTAAAGTTTCTTTTTACTTTTAATGAGTACATAATCTATTTTGATAATTTGATAACAATTTTCAATTTCTGATGGCCATTCTCCCAAAAATGTAGTAATATCATTGCTTGACAACATTCAACCGTAGCATTGTTGAAACCCCAGTAAATATGTACTGGAAGTGGCTGTAGGAGCAGCAGAAGTAATTGTGCCTCATTTTATACTCGTGCATTGAAATAAATCTCTCTCATGATTTCTCTGTTATCAGAAAAACACAAACTTTCCCTAGGGTCTTTCTCTTCCTGGTTTCTTATTTTAATAAAATCATGAGGTTAAGTTAATATACGTGAGACCTTTCTTCATTTGCATGGATGCTAAATGCCCCAAAGGGATGGTGAGGAAGAAATTGGTATGTACTGAGATGCTGTGAGTGTTCTTTCTTTAGGAAAACAAGTGACAACCAGATAGGGTGAGACTAAAAAGCATGCCTGATTTTTTTATACACCTGTGAGTATTGGCTGTTCAAGACAGATAGGTCCAACATTTCCCACTAGGAATGCACTACAAATACTCAGTTGATTTCACCCACGCAGCACATCTGTACATTGTATGTTTGATGTTGAGTTGCTCAGCACATGAGCTGCAGTCATTTTTTAAGTATTTCCAGAAACTTGACACATCACTATCAGAATTTAGTAGATTGCTGGTGAAGGTGTTAGGTACAGATGAAATAGGCTTTCTCATTTCCTTAGAAGTGTCTCTAAGTACCATATGCAGAAGAATTCTTCAGTCATGCCTTCAGTGAATGGCCAGTTCTAATCTACTCTGCAAATGCAATTTACCCTTATAATTTACAGGGAGTAAAGGCTTGGGCTAAACAGCAGTGCTACTGCAAGAGTTAGGGATTAAATTTAGTTTTAATTAAATTGTTGAAATGATATAGTCACAACTGGTCATTATTATGTTTATGCATTACAAAACTTCCTCATCTTGTTACAGTTTATTCTCCATACTGTAGTACAATAAGAAGGATGGTTAAAATGCTTTTATATCATTAATAATTGCTTCTATGGTGGTGGAAGTCATGCTAATTTAATTATAATAATTTAACTGAAAAGGTACCTCTCTGTGACCAGGCTTTGGCTGTCATAATGTGTGATTTACTTCTCTGTGATTCCCTGATACTGTATTAATATGAAGTTTTTTTATGTCTGGATTTTGGGGTGGGTTTTCTTTGATTTTTCATTCATGAATTAGTATAACCCACAGAAGTAAAGTTCTTAGAGATACAAGATTGTCCAAAGAATCATCTGAGACAGCATTTAAAGTGAATATAAGCAAACCTCTTTGTTTAGAGCTGTTTCCTCCTTCTTGCTTTACTAACATGGCTCCAAAGAATTTATTTGACAGATCCTTATATAATGTTTGTCGAGTTTTATGGCTTTTATTTCAGGGAAAACAAATTGTTTACTTTCTGAGAAATCAGATGTTTTGTAGAAAGCTGTTCTGAGAAAAACTTTGAGACATATGGTCTTTTAATTACTGGGTTTTAGTACTTTTACTTTGGAAGTGCATTTTCAGCTGAAAAATTGCTTCATTTTGAATGCATTTAAAAATCAACAGAACAATGGATTTTCGTTCAGGGATTTTTTTGGGGTGAGTTTTTTTTTCCATTTGGAAATTTTACTTTTTTATGTTCAGGTCATAAGTCTTTACTGTATAGTATTCACTTTTCTTGTGGGAAAGAGAAAAAAGTCTTAAATAACAGCTACGGTTTTTAAAAGAATTGCCAAGTTCAAATGTCTGCCTGTGTTTATCTTGTTTTCCAACTTGCAAAGCTAAGTATTCCCTCCCCACAACATCCTGCCAGCTGTGCAAAGACCTGCCTGGTTACACTGTATGAATTATTTAATGTGTTTCCATGAGTAGTTGTATTTTTAAAAAAGACACATCAAGTTGACAAAACCGATTTTGGTTCCAAACAGGGAAGGAAAGTTCAGTGGAGGGCAGTGAAGGTGTATCTGTTTTCTAGGTGTGCGTATCGATGCCCCTCTGTAGCTGTGCCTCTCTGGCTATCCTCTCACCTCAAACCCCTCTGGTTTCACGGTGTGTGCTTCCCTGTTTGTTTAAAGGGATCCAATCCAAAGCTCTTTGAAGTTCCTGAGGGTCTGCATTACCAGTGGCTGACTGGACATACCACTACCATGCAATTTACATTTAAAACCAAGTGTGTGGGTGTTAAGACTTGCACAGCTATAGACGTGAAGAAGTGAGTGTTACCTAGAAGTACCAGGAGGGGCTGGCATCTGGTGAGATTTTTTTCCATTGTCTTTGCTGATCCCTACCCTACGATATCCAAATACACAGCACTGAGGCAGCATTCCTGGGCAGGACTGATTTCTGTTCCTCCCCACAGATTCATTCCTTCACCTGATCTGGCAGTGCTTTGATGCCCGCAGACATGCAGCCTGTGCCCAGCCAGCCTGCAATTAAAGCTGACCCATCCCCTCTCATCCAGACAGCCCTCAGCAGAGCCTTAAGAAGCAAAACTCTTGCACAGTTGCACAGCTCTGAGGAGAGGCAATTAGTGGAAGAAAAGCAGTGGGAAAGTCTGCAAGGGCCAGGGAGCAATAAAAGGCAGGAAACTTTCTCCCATACTGCTTAATATCACCACAATTTAAAATTTCCCTGCTTTATCTTATCTACCATCTCCCTCAGACATATTTAGCTCCGAATTTGTCTTTCTCTTTGCTATTTAGCACTGTCATGGAACTTACTTTCTCCAGCCAGCAGCTAAGCACCACACGGCTGCTTCAGCTGTATCCCCTTCCAGCTCTAGCCCCCAGCCCACTCAATGGTGGGGTGAGGAGCAGAAAACAACTTGACTTGCAGTGCTCAGCAACAACAAAAACGTTCCTGTGTAATCAGCACTGTTTTCAGCACAAATCCAAAACGAAGCCCTGAACCAGCTACTCTGAAGAAAATTAGCTTCATCCAATTCAAAACCAGCACAAGCACACAGACATGATCTGGTTAGGTATGAGGAATAAACCAAATGCTGTCTTCATATTCCTTGCCCGGAGACTGGAAGGGAAATTCGCCTTCAAAGACATATTCTTAAACCAGCAACAGTTTCACCTGAAATTTTAAAATCCACTACAGTTAACTGTGGACGTTTTACGTAGACATAACTTGAGTTTTGTAGCAAAGTATGCCACATATTTGTTCAAGAAAACTTTCCTCTATGTCTCAGTGTGCTACACAGCCCTATACTGGACATGTTATAGTGAAAAGAAACTCTGTAATATCTCAAAGAAATATACAATTAGGCCTGTAAAAATATGCCCACATGTTCATACCTTTCTTGTCCTTTTCTTCTCATATATTTCTTATTTCTTTTCTTACTGGCCCTAATCCAGCAAATATATGTAGATCCCTCCTGTCAATGGGATGCGTGTTGAAATGTAATAATGTGCATGCATGCTTGACAAATCAACTCTGTAGCTTTGTAGGCTTCTCAGGCTTTCAGCTGTTTCCTGGAGTCACATTGACATCACTTATCACTGCTTCTAAAACCAGTTTTAAAAATAGAAACAGTTGCAAAGTGAAAATTCTAGTGATACTAGTAGTTACTGTAAAGTTATTGTAAAGTTTTAATCATTTCCAAAATGTGTTGGAATTTGTAGCTACTCATCAACTTGTGGAAAAAATGCCTGATATTGACAATATTTTGATTTATTTTCCTCAGGGAAACTGAAAATTCTTTACAAAAATGTGTGTGTATATATATATGTGTGTGTGTGTGTGTGTGTGTGTGTGTGTGTGTGTTTGAGGAAACTCTTTATGTAGTAGACTTGATTTTGTTTTCAGTAAATATGCAAACTGATCTTAATATTACTTGTCCTTTTGCAGTTATGTCCTGCTGTCATTCACAACTCAGCCTGTCTAAAAACTGTTAATCTTTCTTCCATTTGTCTGTTAATATTATTTCAAATTTGAGAGTGAAATCAAACTATCATTTCAAACATTAATATGCTCTTGTATCTTTGTTGTGTTCTCATTTTGTTCTTATTTATTAGAGGAGGATTTATTAAAAATTGCATGATAAGGGGTTGCAGACAAGTTTGTGACATTAAAGACTGAATGATTAAAGACAATTAAAGACTGAATCATTAGACTTCCCTGTAATTCATCTCTTAAAGTGACCAGATTTATATAACATCTGTTAACAGGACCATTAAGTAATCCACCTAGACTTGAAGTTATTAACAGAGCCTTTTGTAGTTGCCTCTTGAATTAAAAATACATTTCTGGGGATCATACTCAACTGCATTGATTAAAGTAGCTTCTGTGAGAAATGTCTTCAAAATTTAAAAAAAAAAAATTAGACTTAGCACTTCACTGATTTTCTTTGTCATGACAAACATGAAATTGTCCAAAAGTTACTGGACACTGTCAAATACTTTTGATTAATCTCATCAAAAGAATTTGAGAAGTTTGATTATTATGATTATAGACTTACCCACAGAGAGGAGATACCAGAGAAAAAAGGATCCTTGTTCCTCAAATAGTCCTCTGAAAACCTGAAAATTACTGGAGAGAACAAATAACTCTTTTGTGCAAATGTCTGTGAGAGTTATTAAGATTTGGAGGTGGATTAGGCTGCAAATTAAATTAATCTGATTGAGATCAGGGTACAATGCACTGCTGAAGGAGATTGGAAATGCTGCCTTCTTTGACCACGGTTGGCATTTGTTCATGGGAAAACACTGTTAAGTCATTAATTTGAACAGATAAATATAAATATATAAATATATGCATGCTGTGTATACATAAAATACACTCTGTGCATTTATTTATATATTTACATAAATTTATAAAATGTTTCAAAGAACCTAAAATGTGAACTAATGCCCTAGACAGTATGAAATGAATAATTAAATTAATTGTATTAACTGAGTTCTGCTGCAGCAGATTCTCTTTTTCATAATCATAGGTATTTCACTTCTGCTAGGAAAGGGAGTATTTCAAATTTCATCTGACCTTAAAGTTTCTTTAGGGACTGTCTTTGCTGTTTAAATAAAAATATTATCAAATTCTTTTTGGAGACTGTCATTGCTTCAGCAGAATGCAAATGAAGGCTGTGATTAAAGGATTGCTCTGCTAAAGCCAAGGTCATTGGCAAACCACCACAAAAATTGAAGGACTGTCAAAAATATGCCGACCTGCTATCACAGAGAAGAAATACAGAAACAAAAGTGTTGTGAGGAAATGTATGTTTCTGAAGAGCATCTTTGAAATGAAAGCAGGAAGAAAACAGACTGCTCGCAGCTCAGTATCTTCTGCTGCTTATTGCTTCTTGCCTCATTTTGTATTCTGAGTCTTCAGAAGAGCTTTGGAAGTGTGTACTCTCACTTCTTGGCAGTCTGTTAGCAGCAGTCTTATCCAATGAGCTGCATAGGAGTTCATTTAAAAGATGGAGTGAATTAGCTCATCTTTTTGGTTGCCCTCTGCACACACTCTAAAATAAAAATTTGGATCTTATAAAATTTAATTTCCATGAATCATGGAGTTTGATTTATATATTAATAGTCCTTATTACCTCTTTTAAGGTATTTAAGGTGTTGCCTTTCCTTGGTCTGAAAATTAAAACTAAAACACGGTTTATGGGGGAAAAGGGTTTTTACTTTGGTATTTATTTCAGGATCTTTGGATACAGCACTTTGTCTAGGTGGAATACTTTGAAAATGCATGCACCCCATCACACTGAAATACACACACTTATAGGCTTTGCAAAATTAACATATTCATCAAAGATTCTCTAATGAGAGGCTTGAGTGAATTTTTTGTTTTGAGGAACTTTCTTCCTGGATGGGTCCATCTTAGTTTATAAAAATATGTTTTGGAGAGGACCTTGGTGTCTGGGGCTTCCAGACTGTTTAGTTTACTGGTTTAACAGCACAGTGGGTCTCAGCTGAGTTATCAGACTTGGAAAGTTACAAGTATGTAGGCTAAAAGCACTAAGAATACATAAAACTATAAAAGAGTATGTAAGAGGGGTATGAAAGGAAAACCAAAA
Organism: Vireo altiloquus; assembly: GCA_013396875.1. Taxonomy (NCBI): domain Eukaryota; kingdom Metazoa; phylum Chordata; class Aves; order Passeriformes; family Vireonidae; genus Vireo; species Vireo altiloquus. The sequence goes on along the minus strand of VZRF01009547.1, from coordinate 59,081 downwards.
AATCGTTCTGGCATCAAAGGTATTAAGGAATTCCTTATTGCCTCTTTTAAGCTTTTAGGGTGCACTTGGATCATTGTCTTTGTTGAAACATTAAAAAACCATTGTCCCTTTCCTGTACCCTGATGGATCTGATTGTCCAAGATATGGGGGAATATGGCATGTGATGCCCTGGATAGCTGTGATCTGAACTGGTGATAACAGAAGCCTCCCTTCTAGGATCCACAACCCAGTTTTAAGAAAAACAGCAAACAGTGCAAATTACAGCACAGACTGGAAATGCCTAGCAGCAGGGCTCATGAGTTTTGAAGTCTTCCTCTTCAGCTCACTTTCTCATAATGAGACAAACTTACTGTAATTTCATGTCCCTGGGAAAGGAGGCTTTAGCAAAAATGCTGAACATAACCAGACTTGCCATAAAACAAGAGCTGGCAATATCATGAACAACTGCATTGCTTTGAGCAAGCAAAGCAGAGAACACAACAGCAGTTGCTAAAACTGGCCTGTTAATCTTTAAAAGTGTCACTGGGCACAGTAAGAGCTTTCTGGCTAGTCTCAAAAGAGGGAGTTATTTTTCTTGTCAGAAATTTTAACATTCAGGTGAGTTTTCAAAAGTCTTTTTATGGTGCTTTTTAGTGTCATTGGAGTCTGGGACAGACTTTTAAATTTAGGACTCAGTCTCTTGTGTGTTTATTTCCAGCGTAGAATATATCTCCTTGATAAGAGGAGATGTCATAGTATTTCTATCATTGAGCACAGAACCCACCAGAAATGAAGAGAAATATTAAAATTAACTGTACTATTACTGCAACATTATATTCTTACTCATGCCTTTAACCTCGTGCTTTGTCTTTGTTCACAACCACTGTGAAAAAATAAGGTTATTTGGATAACAACAAAGTTAAATCCTGTTTTGGCTAGAGGCTGCATTGCATCTGTTCCTTATATTATGGAATTGTGGGTGTTTTTGGCACAAACTGTGTCCTCTATTTTCATGCATTTCCTAGTGACGTTAGAACTAAAACTCCATGCAAGGTTTGTAGTATTAGGGTGTCCATGGTACAAGACAAAGAGCTATAAAGAATTTATACTTTTAGTATGATCAAGCCAGGCCAGACCTGTCCATTTTAACTGTAGAAATCCAGTTCTCATCAACAGTGCAAGAGTCTTTTCCATTTCATTAAGCAGTGCATTTGTTGAATGCATAGAGACTGTAAATGTGGTGAGGTGCTCAGGCACATGAGTCTGATCCTGTCTGCTTAAATGAGAAGTGTTAAATAACAAAAATTGATAAGAATAATTTAATAAGAAATATTGGTAAATATTATGAAATAGTGTGGAAAAATTTTGCTATAACTGTTGTGGCAGCTTGTCTTTAAGGCATCAAATTTTAATTTTGTGATATTTCAAATGTATGTGTAACTCCATAGGGATCTCAGCAATTTTGCTCAAAAACAGCAACAATAACAACAAAGCTAAAATGTTCTTGCTGAGCCTTGAAATTGTTTTATGTTATAAACTCCTTTTTCAAATGCTTGTGGTTTATGAACCTTTTGGACAGAATTTTTTATGATCCATAACTGTAGTGTTTTCCCATTTTTGTATACTAAGACTTCCCAAGCTTTTTTTAACCTTTCTTGTCTCTCTGGCCTGAGAAGTTTTCCTACAGCATTGGTACAAGTGGCTGTATATGGCTTGCCAAAGATGTTTCTAATTCTCCACTATGTTACATTTCAGTCCTGCCTTTCTTCTTCATTTCAGCCAAAATCGGGTGTGGCTTGAATGAGGGGAACCCAACAAACCCTTGGCTTTGTACAAACCCTTGTCATATTCCCAGTCTTCAAAACTCAAAGCAGTGCTCACAGTTTGGCATCACTCCAAATCTGTGGATCTTTCATACCTCTGGATCATCAGAGGGAATAGACGAGGGCAATTTTCAAATTAATTGCTTGGCTTAATCACATGTCAAGGACTCCACCAGAGCACAACAGCTTTTCTGGGCGGTTGTGACTTGCTTGTGCTGGTGGATTTCCTGTGGCAAGTGGTAAGTAAGACTCATATTGATCCAATCACTCTGTCTCACACTGTTTCTTCTTTGCACGTTGGAGCTTTTTTTTTCCATACTCTGTTACCTCTCAGGGCTGTTTCTCAGACACAGAAACTTCCATAAAAGGGAGATGGAACAAGGAAAAGACACAGAGCCGAGATTTGAGCATGGATCTGAATATTGCCAAAGATCAGAACTCATCTTCAGGGGCACCAAGTTTTAAAATCAGCCCCTTGCTGGTGTTCATAATTTGTTCTTGCAGCTGATACTAACACTGTGTGAAGAAGACAGCAGTATGCTTCTCTTGTTGACTTCTTGCCTTCTAGCTTCCTAAAGACATTCCACTGCATTCCACTTTTTTAGTAAGTTTGGTAAATCTAATTTTTAAATTGCTTGCTTTGCAAAACACTATACAGATCCCTGAGCATGTAACAAATTAAACAATGGAGGGAAACTATTTTTGTAACACAGGTAGATCATCTACCTAACTTCCAAATAAATTTCCGGAAGTATTATGTTCGCTTCTGAAAAACAAAATAAAATCTGACAGCACTCTCTGTAGCCCAAGGAACAAAAGTAGTAAAAGAAGGAGAAGCTGGTACTTGCTAAGCTTAACTCATGCTTTTTTTTTTTTGGAGGGTTGTAGATATGGAGGGTAGCCTGTTGGCATTGTAGTGTAGATAGATTAAAAAAAAAAATAAAAAAAGTAGAGTAAATCAGTGTAACTTTCTAACAGTAATTATGCTTGGTATGGAAATCTTTCCCTTTAGTCATGGTCTGATGCCATGATTACAGTCTGTGAACCTCTAATTTTTGTAAGTGGGAACTATGAGCTTCTAATCACAGCAACCAAAAATTACTTTACCTCTGTACCTTTTTTAACCATTCTCAGCCCATGATGCTGGGGTTACCTCATGGTCTGTGTCTGAAGACTTTGATACTGTGAATTTTCTCTTTCAATGGTAATTAATTTAGGTGTATCACATGATTCCTCTGGTTTAGTGTGCATTGCTAGCACAGAGATGAGTTTGCTATGTCTAGTCTGCCTTGCAGTTCAGACAGATGAATAATCCCAATAGAGTCAACTCATAAGTTTCGATTTAAGAATGCTCTTCATGTCATTTATTCACTAGGGTGCTCAAGATGAGGTGAAGATACTAACTATTATATCTTGAGCAGCCTGGAATCAACATAGTTCTTTTTCCTATCTCATTTGCAGTTGATTGGGCTACCACAATTATTGAATGGGCTATCTTCAGCCTCTAGCTCATGGAATAGGTAAAAGCCATCAGTGTAACAGTGAGACAAGAGTTTGAATTAAAAAGAAACAGGAAAAAAAAAAGAGTCAATATTCAAAAATAGTCATCCCAATAAAGACAATGTGGGGGATAGTGACACAAGTTTCCCTATTTGGAAATGGAAAATGGCCTTGGTCTTCTTCAGTATTGTCTGCCCAGGCCTTCAAAACTGTTTGTTCAGCATAGTGAGAGGAGATGGAATGTAACTGGTCACACACGAAGCAAGCTGGAATCAGAACCTGTTGTTTCAGGTAATAGCAGGATGGAAATTAAGGTTATACTGCCAATGGGGGTCTTTGGCTAATAGCTGGTAGAGCAGATGTCATTAATGCTGGGACACATGATTTATATCTAGCGAGGAGTAATATCTCCTTGAGATTAAATACTAAGGAATATGTTTGTCCCTTGTCCCTGCCAACACCCCTGCATCTTAATTACAAATATAATTGGGTGTTGGGAATTTCAAGGAAATGTACTATTCTTTTCCTAGCATTATGCACATAAACTTTTATTACCAGGTGTTTGATTGAAAATCTTTTCTCCTCACTGCTTAAACAAAATATGTGTAGCAAGTTAGAACAGAGAATCTTTGTTGCACTTAGGAAATGGAATGGGAATATTCAATGCCTCAGCCTAATGTTCATTTTTAATAAGCATTATAGTATGTATCAATAAAATAAGTGTTAGGAAGGGCTAGATACCACACAAGTAACAATAAAGTCAAGGTCTGTAATATTATGCTTTGCCAGGCCTTTGTGCTCTTGCAATTTTCTATAAAATTTCAAGTGTTGAACTGCTGTTTTGTGTAGAAAAAACGTTCTTTTCTTCCATCCTGCTCAACACACTGTTTTAGTTATAGTTTTCCTAAGAATGTATTTTTAAACACTAACAAGGAATGAAAGAAATATTAAATAACATGTCATAATGCAGAAGCATATACTAAAAGAACAAATATTTGTGGTGGTAATCATGTCACAGCATAATATTTATTTGTTATGCAAGGCAATCTTGGTGCATTGGGTTTTCTCCCTGTAGTCTCAGTGTCTTTTTGTTTTCTTTGACACCCGTGACTTTAGTTAGCCTTAATTACTCATTAATTTTTTTGCTGTTACAGACACTGTGCGTAAATTTTACACAAACCAATGAAAGGAAGATCATCCCAGTTACTATTCTGTAGATTTAAAATAAGCCATCTAGTACAGTGCTTTGTTAAACTTAACCTCGATTCACCACCTAAAAAATGGAATAAAAAACATCACAGAATGCTTTGGATCAGAAAGTACCTTCAAAGACCATCTAGATCAACCTCCCTGCTATGGGCAGGGACATCTTTTACTAGATCCGGTTGCTCAAAGCCCTGCCCAATAGAAAATGTCCACTTTAACCCAAATGTATAATTTAAGCAGACATAATGAAATTAAACATTATCTCCAAGCGCTTAGAAACAGTATTACTCAGACTCACAGGGATTACATCTCACCTTAAAAGAATATATGTGCCAGAGCAATGATTTCCAATAATAATCAAAATTAATCCTTGGGCTGACAGCTAACACAAATCCTATATATAATTTAAAGGCTTAAAAAGCCGTATACAGTTAAGTGGAACTCTACATCAGTGAAGTATGATTATGGGGCTGATCCTGCACTCAGGAGCAAACTTCTTACAGCAGATTGGAGTACTGCTTTAATGCTGACTAAAGAAGGGAGGAGTGGGAGATGGGATTTCACTTCCCTGTGTCACTTGCCTAAGTCACACAATTTTCCTGGAAGATCTGTTGCTTGTGTTCTGCCCCCTCTCTGTTAATGGTGTCTATCTGAGAGGTTGCCAGCTGAGAAAGTACAGTTTACCTGCTGATGTGTGGAATTAAAGTCAAGATATATGCTCAGAAGAGAGCAATTTTCCATCCATGATTGAAATTTCAACTGTTAAATGAATCCCAACTGGATTAGCTAGAAGGACGACTTGGTTTCTCTTGTACAGAGCCTGAAATTGAGTCTCTTACTTTGAAGCAGCAGGTTTTTTTTCTAAGAAATAGACATTTGTATTTGCCACCTGATGATGATTAAACATTTTATATATTCTTTTTAATATGAAAAATTGGAAGATAGTAAATGATCTATTGAAAAACTTCAAGCATTTGCTTGTACTTTCTGAAAATTCTTAACTTGCATTAAAAACAGAAGTGAAAATCAGCCACTTAGGCAGCAGCTTTAACACCATGCTCAGGGTTTCTAAGCTGTGAATTTACAGATACTGAAACACTCTCAGGAGTTCACTGATGTTTAAAACCTGAACACCCCAGCAAAGAGTCTTTCTATGGCTCAGTAAATGACTATAAGGACACAGGTTAATTTTTTTAACACTTGGTGCATTTGAATCACTTTATGGATTAAGAATCTCCAAGTAGTTAGAGAGAAGTGTTTCAGCTGCTGCTGCAAAAAAGTAAAAATTGATTTTTCCTGTTGTCAGGTTTTCTTTTATTGATTGGCAGCTTAACATTTATCAGCTCGAACAGCTTATGGCTGCCATTTTGTGGAGTGATATTTCAGAGGTCAAGCTAATGCACCAAGTGGTTTTGTTTGCATTTCTGAAACTGATCCTTGCTGGGCCATGTTATCTGCTTTCACCTGCTTTGAGAGCTCAGGATGTAATACACAAAGTGAAAACTAATTATGAAAATCTCCTCTTAGAGCCTTTATCCAGAATTTCTGAATAAGAATTTATTTTTAAAAAGGTAGCGAGTGCTGTGANGGGGGGAGGTTTGCTGTTTCCTTCTTACCTGAATCACCAGCAGCCTCAAAACATGAACATAAACATCAAGTAAGCATATTTTTTAATCACCACAAGAACCCAACATAACAATATTCCAGAAATGAAAGATTTTATTTATAAGGTGTTCATATTGTTAACATGCCAAAATCTTACATTTTACATGTGTTGGCAAAAGTTATCAATCTATTTCCCTATGGAATTTGGTCATTGGCTGTGAACAAGCCAAGTACAAACACTGTCATAGGGTATAATTTTTAAAACGTAAAGACAAAAAACATTAAAGGATAAATAAACCCTCAAGAGCAAAGAAAGCTGTGACACCAACCCCATGGACATCACAATTTATTCCCACAGTTGTGATAACAAAGTGTTACCTTGCAATATTTGATACACACTAACCCACCAATCCATATTCCTTCTCAACAAAGAGCTTCTGAAATAGGTTAGATTGAATATGTGTGTGCTGCTTGACACATGGCATTTCTTAGAGTTGACAATTTTTAAAAGCACTTGATAACACTGCAATCTCTGGCATTGTTGCACAAAGAAAGCCCTGGCTGTTCCCTGTGACTATATTTATAATTATATTTTCATTAAACTGAATTGTCTGTCAGCTTCTGATTTCACAAGTTGTTTTCATGTTGCAGCTGAAAATTTTCTAAACCAGTATTAAGGATTGACATGCAAAGTCAAAAGACAAATGCCTCATCAACTGGAAATAATGCTCTAAAAACTCTGCATTTAGAGGGTAAAGAAGTTGTGGAGAAAAAGCAGAATATCACAAAGGCAGATTTCTTACTGATAACTAGAATACAGTTGGGATAGCAGGATTTAATTGCCTTGTTAACTTTCAGGTGTGGCCAGAATAAAGGCAATTAACAAAGGAAAATAACAAGTGTACTACGTCTGCCACTAGAATCTGCACTGAATATCCCTTTGGTCAGGCTGGAAGTAAATGGCCACAGACAGGACATATTTGTGGGATGCAGGAGGCAAATTGGTGTCATGGCAGTGCTCATAAACTGTCGTGTTTGTCATGGAATCCAGGGATATTTTGTGGGCATATGGCTCACAATTTGCAGACATTTTTAACTTGGAGTTGAGATTGGGAAACATGAAAACATAAATCTGAATTAATTATTTAAAGTGTCAATATAATTTAACTCTTGTTTATCTCCAGTGAGGAAGGTTGGGATTTTTTTGCATTTAAATGGCATCCATTCAACTTCAATGTATTTTACTTGTGCATGACCTAAAGACCCAAATCTGTTGTTAATTCAAATGAATTTTCCTGTTTGTACTTCATAGATAAGCTCCTAGGAAATCTTTAGTACATCAGTAGGTTTGCCACTTTCACCACTTCGAGTGGAAGTGGGATGATGTTTACTAAAACACACAGATGTTATACATCCTATGTATAACAGTATACATATGTGTATATATGTATGCTATGTATACAGTGCAACCAGTACTCATCAGGGTAGGCTTAATATGTGATCAGGAAGATTATTTGAGTGAAGAGAACTTACTGCTTTTATTTTAAACCCAGATCAGTTCACAAGAGCAGATACCTTCACTAAACAGAGAAGTTAGTAATCTGGATAAGGGGAAGAGGGAAGAAAAGAGAGCAGAGTGCTTGGCTGGAGACATCTCATTTGAGTCTGGTTATGGAAATCATCAAACATGACATAAAGTTGATTTAGATTGTCTCCAGTACCATGGGGTAAAACTGGCTCTGTTGTCTGTTAAAAAAGAAAAGAAAAAAGAAGAGTTCTTAAGTGACATTCTAATCAAGAAACATCAAAATTGCTTTTCAGGCTCTCAGAGCAAGGGAACCTGTGTTTTGTACAGTACTTGGTATAATGGTTCTTATGCCAGGCAGAAGTTTCCTGCAACTGCAAAATAATCAATAAGCGTTTGCAAATCCCTCTCTCCACTTTAACATCCCACTTCCACGCTGAAATTACTGGGGTGAGGATTAAGGATAATTATCTCATTGCCCGCATAATAATTGAAAATATCTTTTATTTCCCCTTTCTTTACCTTAAATAACAGAAAGCCAGAGGTGTTGACACTTTTCCCCTGCCTCTCGTAGGAAACGGATCTCATGACGTTTAACATCTCGATGCACCGCTCCTGGTGGCGGGAGCACGGGCCGGGCTGCATACGGAGGGTGGTGCGTCCTTCCTCCCCTGGCATCCTAGAGGATTACTCCTACGTCTCCGTGACAGGCTGCATCATTGATTTCCAGTACCTGGAGGTCATTCACAGCGCCATCCAAATACTCCTCTCCGTAAGTTCACGTTTCTTTTTGTACTGGGATTCCATCAGTCCTTTCACGTACAGCCTGCTGCTGTTGCATGTCTTGGAAAGGGGGTGTAGTGTCTCATGGATAGCTACAAAGATTTTTAATTGTGTTTTGAATTCGAGAATTATGCACATGTTATTAAAATGGGCACTGTTCTCTTCTTTTCTTGTATCTCTTAAAGCTCTCCACAGGCATAGTACCCATTCTGGCCATTGCTGGGATAGGTGGAAATTAACTTGAGTTTTTGGCTCTCATTCATTGAGACATGTAGAGCAAAGGAAAGTAGACTTGTCCAGAATAATTTACCTAAACCTTTCCGAAGTTCACAATCAATGACGTCATTAATTTAGCCCTGATTGTAAATATATTTTACATGATACTTAGCTAAGTTTCTTCCCAGACTCAGCTATGGATTAACCCTTGAAAAAGATCAGAAAAATATTAGAAATTAAAGTATGCATTTATATTTAACCATATTATTTTTGTCCTCTCCTTGAACTCTGCATTATCAGAATATTCTACCTCCATTGCCCACATTTGCTGCAACAACAGTCAAAAAATGCAATTACAAGAAGTTGTTACAAAAGCCTGCAGTGCAGGGAAGTGCTGGGACTCAATGAGTACTGAATGCCTTCTGTGAGATGCCAAGTGCTTTTTTCCTTGCCACTGCTTTTAGTCAAACTTGGATAAACTTGTACATCTGTGATTAATGATTGGTGATCCAGATCTCAATTAATGTACTTGGTTTGAACACCAGTAACATCACCTGCACCTACACAAGAGATGTGCCTTATCCTGGTCTATCAGCTTCTCAGGCATCAGTGACACCACAAGACCTACACAAGTCTTCCCCTGACCATCCTTCAGTTAGGCAGAAAAGACTGAGTTAGGGTCTTTTCCAGGGAAGAAAAAATTACTTCTCTTGCTGCCCAGTCCTGTGTATGCCAACATAAATTATAACCTTGCTGTGAAAGCAGATCTTCCAGAAGAATTCTGCACACTCAGGCTTAACTGAAGGCACCTTCCTTGTATTTGTGGGGCCCTAATACTCAAAGCAGGTGCTTTTCCCTCGAGTTCATTTGCAGCAGAATTCCCTCACAACGCAGTGTCATTCACTCTGCATCAGTGAGCCTGTACAAAGGAAAATGAAGTGTGGTTAGTTTAAAAGGAGAAAAACATAAATATTTTAAACACTTCCTCACTTCTATGAGAAAAAAATGTAAATGTTAAAATTTTTTCTAGTATTTTTTGTAATTATCAACAGATTTAGAGCTCGATGTGAATACAGCTGGTTGTTGATCAGAGCAACCATTTACTTCTGCACTTATTAGTGCAGTACAGTTCCGTCGAATAACAGGAACACAAATATTAATATTAAAGTAACAGAATAAACACAATTAATATATACAAACTAAACAAATATGAAAATGAAAAAAAATAGAGATTATGTAATAGTTATAAAACTTAAGATGTAACTGGCCTTCCCTTTTTGAAGAAGTGACTGATTGCTATTCTGGATTAAATAAAACATCAAATTTTTAAATGAATTGAAAATTCAAAATGTGCCAGGAATTTATAAGGCATGGCTGTGAATTAAGTAGTTGTCAGTTTCAGATACTGCTTTGATTGATATACACAATGCTAAAATGAAAATACTGTATGCAAAGTAAGGTTTTCCTCCAGTTTTACTACCTTGCTATTCCATCTGTGACATGTTATGATTAACATACCATGAGTCTGTACTTCAGTTTCCCTTCCAAATTGCAGTTTAGGCTTGTTTCATGTACTGTCACACAGGACAGAAGTCACCACCCGGATTATCAAATAATTTGCAGTTTCCTCCCATTTTATGAGTACTACTGACTTGAGGAAGTTCACATCCATTTTACCCGCATAGCTGCTTTCCTAATGGTGGTAGCGATTTCAGTTGTTAGTTAAAAGGTCGTTTAGGTTGTCTTTTCAAAGGACTGAGGGAATGTAGACCTCAGTCTACAATCATTCTTTTTACCTTTTCCTGGTAGCTAGTCCCAAAAGCAGACTATTCCTTTTTGGACCTCACAACCTACCTAATTTTCATAACATTTTTATGTAGCAATAGTAGAGTAACAAACCGTCTTACAGTGTAATAAAAAACTTTATTGGCATAACAAATCATTTTATCATGCTAACCCTTGTCCAAATGACTGAGAATGCAAACACTTCCAGTTGGTAGGGAATTAGAGCCTCTGGAAGAAGAAATACCGCCAGGGGTATGTATTGGATACCTGTTGAGATATATAACTCACTAGGAGCATTTTTGAAAGGTGCCTTTTTATTTTTTTTAACTGGCATAAAGATTTTTATATGCGCAGAATGCTGCAGCTGTGACTACATTAAACCCTGCTTCAGGGAATAGGCTTGACAGTAATTTATTTAATTTTAACATGGTAAAACTCATTTTGTATCTGCTTTATAGTTGTTTCTAAAAAAATATTTTTATTGGTGAAACGGTAACTTTGTATCTCATCCTGATTCTGGGTGCATATTCAAGTGATTGGTAGCTGAAGATGTAAAAGATTCCTTTAAATTGGGGGAGAACCAAAAGAAGTATGAGAGAATAAGTCGCAATTAATAGTCAAAAATAATTATAGTTCAATTTTGTATTTAAAATCTATATTTATTTGGCGTAGGGCATAATATATATTATTTTGATGAATAAATTATTCTGAACAACACCTTTAAAATGCAAAGCAGATCATCATTACAGAAACTTATTTTCAGAGAACAAATTAATAATACAATCAAAACGGTGACAGCATAACATCTTTGAGAAAGACACTTCGTGCAAAATTTTTATTATTTGAAAATAGATAATGCGCACTGAGAGGATTAAATGCCAGGTACATGCTGGCTTCGATAGCTTGAGCATTAAAAAAAGTTCTCCAGATTATTGTAGGGAGATTTGTATTAGACCCAGAGCCTAATATGACATTGACACTGTGCAGCAGAAAGACTCAAGCCAGGGTTCACTGTGCTAACTCTGGAATTAGCAGCCACGTAACTTCATCAGTGCTGAAGAAGCAAAATTAATAAATTTTGGCAGAGCAATGGGCTGACACAACTAGATGCTTCTGGGCCAGGAGATGTTACTTTCTTGCAATGCTGAGTTGCACAAGGTGAAGTTAACTTTCCTCCCATTCTCATCACAGTATAGAAGGATAACCTAAAATCTAAATCACTGAAGGAAGGGGGGAAGCAAAGAAAGTGAAAACCCCAAGCTTAAAAACATGCAAAACATTGAAGCTCTTCAGTGTGTTGATGCTCACCAAATTCAGGATATTTTGAAGGAAGCTATTGGTTTACTTTGTGAAGGTCCAGCCGTTGCCTCTCATAAGTGTCAATAATGGTAACCCTCAGGCTGCCTGCTGGACCTACAGAGGAGGAACAGCCACAAAAAAACCCCAAACCCTCTCTTGCATAGTCATCTATAAATCCAGGCAAAGATGTGATATAGGGAGATTAGGAATATTGAATTTTTTCCATAGTGAAGTGAAAAGCAGTAGGCATACCTCCCTAAGGTAAAGTTATCAATGGAGAATAACTTATAGCATCTACTACTAAGCACAAAACATACATTAAAATAGAAAAACACATTACTTTCTACAGGATATAATGTAGTTGTAATATCCGAAGTGTAAGAAAAAGCACTCCTGGTAGCCAAATTGGAAACTGGATACTGTGATAAAGTGTATGTCCCAAAAAGATGTCTTCCCAGTGCTTCTTTCAGGTCATGAATGCGTAAGTGTTGTACACTTTCACTAAGAGGCAGCAGGCTTCTAAAGCAGCTTTCAATGTAGTGTCTGAATGCTCAGCGACATGTCTACCACTAGTAGAAAAATAACAACTTCTGTATCACAAAATCACAAGAAAGGGTTTAGGTGGGAAGGGACCTCTGGAGGTCATCTGATCCAACCCCCCTCACACCTGGGTCTGCCTAGAGCAGCCTTCCCAGGACTGTGTCCAAACACCTTTTGATTATCTCAAGGAGAGAGACTCCACGATCTCTCTGAGCAACCTGTGCCTGGCCTTGATAACCTGAAAAACACTGAAAAAGTGTTTCCTGGTGTTCAGAGGGAACCTCCCATGCTCCAGTTTGTGCCCAGACCCAGCACTGCAGGTGAGGCCTCAGCAGCACTGAGCAGAGGGGCAGGATCACCTCCCTTCATCTGCTGCCACTGCTCTGCCTAATGCAGCCCAGGGTGTCTGTTGCCTTCTATGAGGCAAGGACACATTGCTGACACATTTTCAGCCAGATATTTACCATGAACCCCAAGTCTTTTTCTGCCAAAATCCTTTTCCCCAAACTGGGTGGCCCCTACTGTAGTGCAATGTCATATGATTCTATGATTCTATGATTCAGTGTCCTCCTCTTCCCAAGGAGCAGTACTTTGCACTTCCCCTCGTTGAACTTCATGAGGTATGTTATGCTAAAAAAAAAAAAAAAAAGTCCTAGCTTTTACCTAATTTTCTATAAAAATGGTCCCTATCTGCCCAAAAGATTAATAATTATTGGTATAAATTGATGCCAAACACTTTTAGAAATCTAATTGTTAGTATTCATAGACTTGTTATCCATACATTTGCAGGGTTATCCTGCTTTAATTAACCAGGTATGATGATTTCAAATATTTTGAGTTTTCATTATTATTATTGTTCATAATAATACAATAATCTGTCATAAAGATCATTGCATCCTCTTGTTTGTGAGGACTCTATTCCTCTAACTTTTTCTGCGCAGTTCTCTCATGTTCTTAATCTCTGTTGTTCTCTCCAGTATATACAAGCATCACATCCATAGGGAAATGATAAGCAAGGATCTGACTTAATTTCTGAATATCTGTCACCAGTCAGACTCTATGCAATTGTCTCTCTTTGTCAATTATTTCTGCCCTGCTGTCTTCAAGGAATCTACCAAATATTGATTATTTGATGTAAGAATTAATTATGACGTTTGGTAGACTTAACTGCTTTTTTTTTTCCTTCATTAGAGAAAATAGAATTTAATTTTAAAAGATATTTAGCACAACAGACATTAAAATGGAGGTTTTGAGTCTTGTGTAAATAATTTATCAAGAGAAACATTGTGACTACTGAGCTATACACTAAGATCATGGGCACTGCTGGAGTGGTTTCATGTATTTCAGGTCATTGACCAAGCTTTTACTACTGACCCATAAATTTGAATGCTTTTTTGGTTGGTTTGGATGGCTCATCCTCTATCCTTGACATTAAGATTACCTTCTCTGTGCCATTGGGAAAGCTTCAGGAATTGCTCCAAAAGAGCTTGCAAAGCAGCTTTTTCCCCTGCCTTCAGTCAGCCAGAGCTGCAGTTTGGTTCATATTCATTTAAATGTAACAAAAGGTCTAATGATATCAATATATAATGTGGCTCCTCTGGGGCACTGTAGCAGCCCTTTTTTCTCATTAGTTATGGCCTTGCTATTTTTATAATTATAGAGAAAAGGATGCTAGGAAGCATATCGTGTATGTTCTCCAAAGAAAATCCCTGTAGGGGCTGATGCCAGTGCTCAGGCAGGGTCCTTGCTCTCTTTACGTTTCCTCGAGTGACAAGTGATTGATTAAGAAAGCCAGTCAACATCATGTGATAAAAAAGCATGAGGTAATTTAGAGTTAAGGGCTATAGGAATGGCACATGAGTAAAATATATTTTTCCTGAAGGTATTCCATATTTTCTTTAATTTAATTTGTACCCTTACCACATTTTTTGTTTAGAAAACAGTTTATGTCTTCTTTCTCATAATAAAAAATTGCACAATTGGTGTGGAAAATTAACTTTTTTCATGTTCTGCAGAGCTGATCTCCAACGTTATTCCAAAAAAGTGTATGAATGATATGCTTGTTCTTCATCACAACCACAGTCATCATCATCACCACAACAATAAAACCATTAATAACCAGGAACACTTGTCTCTTGGCCATGTGAATAGACAGTTATGGTAAGCTGTTGGCTTCTCACAGATTTATTAGTAAGTTTAGTGAGATCACCAGATTATTGAAAATCAGAAGAATTTTTTTCAGCCTGAGTGGTGTTACAGAGGAGTTGTCAGTCCCTGAAAGAGACTGCAAACAACCTGCAGAGGCTTGTGCAAACCTATGGTTTTTGACATTACTTCCAGTGCTTTGTTGTAGTTGTGTCATTGTATCAGGACCTATGCCTTGTGGAATTCCTCCACTGCTTATAGTCTTGGTTCAGGGGTGCATGCAGCTCACTTCACCTTTGCCATTAACAAGCCTTCGCTGTCAAAAAAGTATAACCAAGAGAGAGAAAAATAGTGAGAGACTGTATGTGCACTAACATTCTAGAAATGGCCTTGTCCTTTCTTGCTAAATTTAGTTAGACCTCATTATTCATGGTAGTGTCTAGGTTATAAAATGTACAAGTATATTTGTCTAATTACCAGTCTGGGTCAATAAAGCAAATGTGTGAGACAGGATCAAGATAAATCTTCTGTGGTTTTTTCATCTCAGTTGTCAATCCAGGGACACCTACTTTTTCAAGCAGCTCATTTAAAAGAAACTGAAAATACTGACATTATAGCTATTTGCATTCTCATTCATTTATTAACTGTTATGATATGGATTTTTGAAAAAGACTTGGCCAACTTTTGCACCAGAGGTTTGAGAGGATAGCAGACAACAGTTAAAGCATTAGCAACATAGTAGTGCCTTCACCTTGACAGTTAATCTACATGAGAACTTAATTGTTCTAGATATGTTGCAGTACTTGATATAGAGTTGTTTGCCATTTTACATGAGAGTTACTGTGACAATTTTTCTATTGTCAAAAACGGTAGTGAAATTCTGTGTAGGTATTCTAAAATACTTTTATTTATACAGAAGTTTTTATAGTAAAAATAAAAATCAATTGTTTATTTTAATCCTTATGGAACTTGTTAATATTTTGTTGCAAATTATGCAGAAGAACTGCAAGTAAATGGGAGATTTGGAAAATAGCTGGTTTTTCTCCCTTCAGCCTCTGCCCATAATTGCCACGCCCATGGCAGAAACAGTGTAATAGACTAAATGTCTACAACTTAGTTACTGCAATTCTCAGATAGATACTTTCATTCCAATTCACTTCCTTCATTTAACTTCATTTCTGAAGTTAATGTGGACTAACACTGAGCAGGGAACTGCAGCAGCCCAGTGTACAGTGAACATGGTGATCGTGGTTTCCAAAACAAGTGAGTATCTCTGCAGATAAGCAGGAGAGGTGGTGAGAGAGGTAAAGGCAGGTTAAAGTGCCTCAGCAAACTTGTATGTCCACGTGCTATCTTTAGAGCTGAGCAGAGTGCTGAATGCACTAGGAATTTGGAAATTATTAGAGAACAAAGTGAAAAACACAACAGATTTCCAGTCTAAACATTTTTTTAGAGAACATGGAAATCAAACATTTTCCATTAAGAAAAGGGAAAGCAGTATTTGATTTGAACTTTAGGGATATTTTCTTGACTATATCTTTGGAAGCCATTAACCCTTTGATGAGCTACTGGGACATCAAAGATCCTGTAAATTCAGAAAGCAGAGCATATTGTTTCCTAAGATAGTTGTCTTCCTGCTTCTCAGGACACTCATGAGCTTTCAGCATCTTCCGGGAATCAGTGCATGATAGTTTACTTGGAAGGTGGAATAAAATTTGTACCTTTCTGCCAAGCTGCAATTCACTGTAAAGAGTTCTCCTGCATTGCCAGTCGTGTGTTGCATCAGATCTGCTCCAGCTGTGAAGTTGATAAACCAACCAAGGAAATTAACTCCTTCTCTGGGCTAAGAGTTCGCTGGGTGATTGACAGCTCTGAATAGGCTTGACTTTGCTGCATTTTTTATTTATTCTCAAAGAACACAGTTCTCTAATTGATTTTTACATGCAGATATGATTTTAAGTAAAGGTATTTTACAATTGTACTGATTCCTTAGTCTGCACATGTAGTGTAAAAGACAGTCAAACTAGAGGTGAGCCTCTCACTGCAGTCTCGCTGAGCCTAACAGCAATAGGTGTGTGCTCACTCATGCTCAGCAGCATGATTCTTTCTGCATATTGTAGTTGATAACCATGTGCCCAGACTTTCTTATATGGGGGGAAAATATCCACTGATTAAAACCCATCTCTGTGTGAGCTTCCACTGACAGGACATTTTTCTTTTAATCATGTTCTAAATCCACAGCCTAGCTCTTCCATTAAAATTTGTTGCCTGAATGTGACCTGATTGCAGAAAGAATTCTTCTTTTCTCTCAAATGCAGTCCCCAGTGATTTGCAATGCTCTCTGTTTTTTCCAGGGGAAATAGGAGAAGCCAGGGGAAGGATTTCACTAAACAAGTGGTGAAGCAACCCACTCTCCTCAAGATTTGAGGAAATTATTTGATTTTCATTGAGGAAGGAAGTTAAGGTGCATGTGTGCTCATAGAGCTACTTACTCTCAGAACTACTCACAGAAAGACAGACAAGGTTTTCTAGGAAAATATATTTTGATACAAGAATTTTGCAGTGCAGGCTAAGTTTTAAAGGCCCTGTGTTCTACAAATGGTACCTTCATAGGTTTTGTAGCTAAATCTTCTGGCCCAAATTCTCTAATAAACCTGCTCATCTTGTGACCGTTCTTTGTTCAGTATCCAGTTATGGAAACTTAAAAAATGTAGCTGTTTCCTTTATATTCTTCAAAGCCGAGCAGGGAATCCCCCGGAAGGTGTGAGGTCTAGCTCAGGATGTGCTTTCCCGTGTTGCACCCATGTTGGTGACACGTTTGACTACAGGGCATGGTGGGCTTCTTAAGAGGCTGTTCCATCCTTCCCTCTAGATACTCACTTAGCTCCTCTCAGCTCTCCCAAGGAGGATGCTGGCCATAGAAGCAGCCCAGTTCATGCAACATACTCGGACACGTTGTGCAGGGAGAGGCACTGAGCTGCAGCAGTGATGCTGGTGTTGTTCTTCTGCTGCTCCTGAGCCTGCCAAAGGAGATGGCTGACACAACACTCTTCATTCACAGATTAGGTGTGTGAATGGCTCCGTGGGGGAGGAAGGAAAGCAGAGAGGGATTGTAGTCCACGAGGCAGGGTAGCATTTGGGTGCCACTACAATATACCAAGAGAAACTAATAGAAAGTTTGTACATGAGTGCAGTCAAGAAGTGTGTTGATAAAAACCTAAGAAATTATGCTTTACAATATCACAGCAGTAATTTACACAGAGTTACTTAATGAATTTGCCTTTTTTTTAGTTTGAATTTTTCAGTGGTTGCCTAACTTGCCTAAGGGTGTAAGCACTTTTAATACACTTTTATAGAACAAAAGAAGTGAGTCTTGTCATTGAAAGAAAAGCAACAAACACAGATGAGAAGGACAGGTTGTGCCTGGGAATAAATAACTGTAATTATTTTTGTGTTCTCTGAAGGTTCAGAATACTTAGATGCTGAGGGAAATGGATGCTTGCATTTTTTTTGCTGTAGTTTATGATCTAAATAGGTAAGATTGCTAGTGGTCTTGAAAGGGAGACTGATGTAAATTACTTTCAGTTTGTAAGTTTTTATTTGGTGTCAGGAACTATTCAGAAAGGACAAAATCATCTTAAAGTTGAAGCCTGAGAAGCAAGTTGCATTTCTTCTCACCCATGTAGAAGGCTTCAGTTGAAACAATTGTCCCCAGGGAAAGAGAAGAATGGTGAAAAATGGTGTTGTTTCATAATGCAGATGTTAGTCTGAAAATGATAGTTGAATAAATCAGGTGTTGCAAAAGACATCTGCTGGATCTCTCTGAATCTACAATATAAGTAAAGATTTTTCAAGAACTCCTAGTGATGTGGAACTTTTCTAGCTTAACTTTCCATTGCCTCGTAAGTAAATTAATGCTATGTAGATTAATTGATAATCATTGTGAATGACAGTAAAAAGTGGTAGATAATTAAACAGCCTCTTAAAAGAACATGATCATTTCCATTTTTACTTATGTTTTATTTAATTTATTTTTATCTTGTTTTTTAACTTATAATGTATCTGATATCATCGCACACATACATGCATAATATAAAAATATTATATTTTAATAGTAAATTTAAAAATTAAGAAAGACGTAGAAAACTGAGGTCATATCCTGATCAATTATACCAGACAGCTTCAGTGTTTATTCAAGTAATATGATTATTCCCAGAAAGAGATTTCAAGAGTCAAATACTGTGGATATTTGAAATATCCTTGTCATTGCCTGGAGGTTTTTCTTACAAATTTCATCATGTTGGTAGTTCTTATCACTAATGGCCAGGGATTGCCACACTCCCCTCCCTGGATACTGAGTTTTAACTCAGGCAAGAAGGAGTGAACTGGTGGGACCCAAGTGTTTCAATATTACTTCTTCTCCCTTTCCTCTTCCTGGGGCTGTGATTCTACCAGTAATCTCACATAGATGCTCTCCCCAAACCAGCCCACAGAGGGGCTCTGACACTTGTGCAGTGAGATTTGGCTTCACTGTGAAGAGAGACATCTTTTCCTTCCCTGTCATGACTCCGTTGTTGCTTTTGGCAGCTGAAACCAACTTTCTACCTGTGTTGTTATGGGTACAAATGACTAAGAGTGGGAGTGAGTCACAGAAAGCCACGCCATACTGGGATTTCCCATTACTGATCTCACACATAAGAGGCTGTGCTAGAAGGCGTACTTGCATTTTTCTGGCTCTGCTGCGGATTTCTCCCTTCTTCTACATGTGTTTATCTTGTTTTGCCTGAAAAGGGTCTTAGATGTAATTAACAACAGCTGTTACCCAAGACCATCTAACTTGCAACTTTAATGCTATTCCTTAAACTTTCAAATAGAGGATTATTTCTTAAGAAAGTGCACGGGTTTACTAAAGTAATTTACTTCAGCTTCCCCGATAAACATACTTCAAAATTCCCTTTCCCACCCAAAATGCAGAACAGCATCTGGGACTAGGGATGTGTCATGTCCCATGGTCCCTGCACAGGGTCATCAGTTCACAGGTTCATAGAGTCATAGAATGGGTTGGGTTGGAGGGGACTTTACAGGGCACCCAGTTCCCTCTTTCCTGCCATGGACACCTGCCCAGTTCAGCACACATTTAAAGCTTCCCCTGTGTTGTGGAAGGCAATGAGTTTACTGCCCATGTTAGCAGAAAATGAACCATCAATGTGATTCTTGACCAAAACTGAACTATAAAAGCAAATAAAATTATCTGTGCTCCATCTAGGGACTCAAACTGCAGCCTCCTTTAAACACACTTCAGTCTCCAAAAATGGGAGTCTTGTTATCTGTACCATCTTGTTCACTGGTAATGTGGCCCATATCAGCCTCATGCTACCAAGCTTTAACTTGTTAAAGCTAAAATCTTTAACAAATGATACAATTTATCAATAGAAAATCTGGGACAGGTCCTTCCAAGTGGAAAGCTTAATAGATACAATTATCAAATTTAGTGATTATCTTGAGAAATTATCCTATTATTAGATTATTTTTTGCCTTAGCTTTTTTTATTTCCTTGTACAAATCCTATGTAATGATGTAAAAATGGTACCTTATCGTTTGTCTGCTTTTTCTAACCATGGAATTTTTTCTAATGCAAGCTAGAATATTAATATAAAATTATATCGATATGGTACAATGTCTAATTATATTAATATTATCAGATGATATATAATTAATAATAGTAATACTATAACTTTCCCTAGCAATCTTATCTAATTGCAATGTGACCAAAGTCATTAGGCACCAAGGAAAAAGCACGAAAGGCTTCAGAATATTTTGAATCTGCACATCTTTCCACTGGCAGCTAAAATGGATTATGGTAGTCCTGAAAAGAACAGTTTGTGATTCCCCTCCAATGCTCTGCATACATTCCTATATTGGTCATACTTATTAGCAGGATGTCCTCATGCTTACAACATGCTGGATGTGCATTACAGAATTTCAGTAGCCCTGTTTTGCCCCAATAGGACCAGAAAATGAGTTTGAGCATCATCCCCTCTTTTACCCATTGTGTGTGCATATTAGCCTCATATTTTTCATAGAGTCATAAATTATCCTGAGTTGGAAGGGACCCACAAGGACCATCAAGTCCAATTCCTAGCCCTTCACAGGACCATCCCAAGAATCACACCATATGCCTGAAAGTGTTGTTCAAATGTGTCTGGAATTCTGGTAGGCTTGGGTCTATACCACTTCCCTGAGCAGCCTGTTCCAGTGCCCAGCCACCCTCTGGGTGAAGAATCTTTCCCCAACAGCCAGCCTAAATCTCCCTTGACACAGATTCATTCCATTCCCTTGGGTCAGTGGTTACCACAGAGAAGAGATCAGTGTCTGCCCGTCCACTTCCCCTCGAAAAGGAAGCGATAGGTGTTACAGAGGTCTTCTCTCATTCTCTTCTTCTCCAGGCTGAGCAATCCAAGTGACCTCAGCTGCTCCTCATACATCTTCCCATCTAGGCCGTTCACCATCTTCATAGCCCTCCTTTGGATCTTCTCTAATAGCTTTATGACTTTCTTGTATTGTGGCACCCAAAACTGATGCCACAGCTCGTGATGCTGTGCCTGATGCCCTCCAGGTCACTGTTGACCCTCCTGGCTGCCAGGGCACTACTGAGTCACATTCAGCTTGCCACTGACCAGGACCCCCAGGTCCCTTTCCACAGCACTACTTTCCAACCTCTCATTCCCCAGTCTGCACATACATCCAGGGTTGCCTCCTTTCCAGGTGCAGAATCCAATACTTCTCCTTGTTAAACTTCATATGGTTGGTGATTGCCCAGTCCTCTAACCTGCAGGGCCTGGAGGGAGTCAACAGCTTCTCCAAGTTTGGTGTCATCAGCAAATTTACACAGTATACCTTAACATCCTACATCCAAGTAATTTATGAAGGTGTTGCACAGGCCCTGTGGAACCCCACTTGTGACTGGTCTCCAGTCTGATGACACCCCATTTGCCAGAGCCCTTTGCTCCTGACTCACCAGTCGCTCACCCAGCACATGATGTGTTTGTACAGCTGTTTGCTGGGCATTTTGTCCAGAAGGATACTCTGACAGACAATATCAAAAACTTTACTGAAATCTGAAAGGGCCGTGTTGACCACCAGTGGTGGACACAGCACAGGTCAGAGATTGTGCTCAGAAGCCTGGGCACATGAGCCCACCCTGTTTGTCTGTGCTGGGAGAGAGATGAGGAAAACATAGGTGCTGAGGTGTGAGCCATGCCAGACACACCACTTACCCTGGGGTGGCTGGGATTGTGCTGTGGAGTTTCTTTGCTTGGGTTTTCTGTGATTCAGCATCACAAATGGGACATTTCTGTGGTGTTTATGCGTCATGCAGTCACAAAAACTGTTTAGGGTTTGGGACTGTGTTGGTCTTTTCTGTTTCCTCTTCCCCTGTTTTCCACACTGCCTGTCTGGTTTTCTTTGTCCAGTACAAGGAGGCTGCATTGGCCAGTTGTGAGATTACACATAGCCCCGTGTTAATGAGAATTCATTCTTCACCTCCAGGAATTCCTGAGGAAATGTACTCAATTTCACAGGAACATGACTGCCGGGTACCATGCCTGCTATTTCATACAAACTCTTCAGCTCCTTTACCAAACATGGGGGGGACGTCCAATTTACTCTTGTAATAGAGTGCCTGAGAGAGTCGAGTGTTTGCTTTTGGTTTTAAGCCTGTCAGAAATTCTTGTTACTTTAATGATTTGTGGGTTTTGTCCACAGACAATGGATATGGGACTCCATAGGAGGTCTGTAGGCAAAAAGGATACATAAGGTTGTAATCTCTCAGGTGCTTGATTTTTCATAATATGAAATTGGCAGATTCTCCTGCCTCCAGGAGAATTTCAGTAGGCCTGAAACCCTTAACCTCCAGATTAAGAATGTTTTATAGCCACTGGTGATTTCTCCTTTGGTCTGTTAGTTTCAGTCTAGAGGTGCTGCTTGAAAATAGCTGATACAGGATTTTTCTTTTTCACAGGGGAGTTGTGCTTTTTTATTAAAATATTATAAACTAACACCACTAAAACACACCACACTTTTTTACCGGAAATAATTACAATTAAATAAATGGAAATATGCAATTGTAAAGCTGACGTGAGTGAAAAAATAAAGTCCCTAGATGCTCATTGGTAAAGAATTTATGTAGGAAACAATAAATAAGGAGCAGATTGCCTAGATTTTGCAATTTCCAGGATTCTCACATATTTCCTAGCAATTTTATTGAACCTACGGCACTCATTGCAATAGAGAGTGTGTTTCTAGACACTCAATTCTTTGTGGAGTTTTACATAGGTGAATGAAATGAAAGAAGTATTGCCTCTGGTAAGAAGGAGTGAATCCATACATTAGCTATGTAGGGTGCCGGATTTTATGAAAGACCAAAGCAGTATCATCATGATATATTTATTTCGAATTACATATTTAACTGTGTATCAAGTCATACGAGGAAATAATGTAATCCAGAAAAAAGGCTTTATTCACTTAAAGCTCTCCTAACTTGAATGTATTTCGCTGCTTGAAATATTTTGAATAGAAATGACATTGAAAAGTTCTTGATCTATAAACCCTTCCAAAACAGCTCTTTTGCTTTCATATTAATATTCTCGACCTCTTTCTTGGGGTTGAAAGACTTTCAGCAGATGTCAATGTGGGATCTCTGTCTTTCGGAGTCTCCTTTAGAGCCTGAATGGAGATTCAAAGACTTCAAGGAGGGAGTAAAGAAAACCGGCAGATGAATAGACACTGGACTTTTCATTCCTCCCTTGAGCAAGTCCCCCCAGGCACCACATCGGCCCACAAAGCCTGCGGACAGGTGATAAGAAAACTGGGGACAGACTGCCTGCTCTCAGCCCCATTTTTCAGTCTCAGTGATCAGAACAGGCAAAAATGTCCTGCGACTTGGGAGTCTGACCTTGCTTTTGTTGACACCTGCATTGTATCCTGAGTGACAATGACTGTCACATGCATCGGAAGCAATTACACTCCTCTGGCTGCTCCTGCTTCAACACCAACACCTGCTCCACAGATTAGGAGCCCCCTGATCTACAGAGGAAGGGTTTTTGAACATGGTGGAGATTGATGACTTCCATCCAGTGAGAAATTGAAGCACTTTATCATGTAAAGTAAGGGAAAGAGACACAGTAAATAGAAATATCCTCAAATGAGTTAGAAACTTTTTACCTTACCCTGGTTCAAATGAGTTGGACTGCTGAGGACAGTTGTACAGAAATTTTTCAGAGAAGAATGTATGAGCTTTGATTTGGCTTTTACTTGAGCAAAATTAAATATGCAAACAAAGCAAGTGGGATGTGGGATTATCTGTAGAGCTTTGAAGTGGCAGTTGGAGTGTGTCCATTCTTATGATCCAACATATTCAAAACAATAAAGATAAAAGTAATACTTTACATGGAACATTGTCTGTGCCTTTAGCATATGCAAAGACTTTGCCTTGAAAAGTTTTGCACATTTCCATGGTGAATTAATCCCCCCCTTTTTTTTTTTTGTCAGATTGCCTTTCATTTGAGGAAACAGAGGCTCTTGAAAATGAAAGTACATCTGCACAGTACAGGCTCCCTTTCCAACTGCTTTCATCTCTTATTTTTCAGTTTCTAATTTGTGGCTGAAATCAGCATTTCAGTCCCTGGCTCAGTTTATGATTTTCTGATAAAAGAGAACTTTCAACAGCAAATAAACTGAATACTGGGGAAGAAATAGAAAAAACGACAAGACACATTTAGGGCTGAGCATGACTGTTTACATCTGTCAGAAACAGCAGACCTTGCCAATTGCCCCAGTTATGAATATGTTAAATTGAAACTCAAAGCCTACACCTGAGCCATATTCATTCTGAACATAAAATAGAGTAATACAAAGCAAATGCAGTACTCCTTTTTTGAAACTGTAGAGTTAGCTTGTTTTTGTGGGTTTGGTCTACTTGGTGATAGAATTCCCTAACAGGAGCAAAAATATAGGATGTACATTTTTAATATATTTGTTTGCCCTTACAGAACACATTTATGTGAATATAAACTATACAGTATATAGTTCTGTCCTTGAAGAATATGTGCACTTCTAATCTGCATGATGCCAGGTCCCTGGGCAATTGCAGTCCCACATTGCCAAGTTCAAATTCTAGGTGCTTCAAGGAGCTCAAGTAGAAATTTGAAAATGAAAAAAATGTTTTGTAATTGTGTTCCATCAGACAGACAATATAAACACAGGAGCTGGGCTGATTTACATCAGAATGCATTTGGTTATTCACTACACAATGGGCTAAATAATCCTATAAATATTTATGAGTAAACCCCAGAGGATTTACTCTTTCTTCCAACGTGGAGATTTTATAATGTGCACCATGTTAGTTCAAAATAAACAATAATGTTTTGCCTGCTGCTTAATACTTCTAACAGCATAGTTCTGCATCACATATGCCCATTCTCTGGACAGTTACACATAGACAGTATTTTGGGGTGTAATTCAGGAGGAACTGCTCTATGACTACCTAATTCTCAAAGCCAATACATGCAGTGTATATTGGGGAGGATGTAAGGTAGGAGCTACTTTGCATTTTGACCTGAGGCAGCATCAGCTGAGCTCTGTGGATTAGTAGCTTTTAAATGAGTAGTTCAGACTCAGCAATAATCCTAGTGAAAAGTGGAGACAAATAAATAAAATAAAATTTTTTAGAAAAGGAGAATCAAGTTAGAGTTTATTGGCTGGATTTTTATAGGTAGAATGGCTTTAAGAATGCCAGCTGGCAACTTAGTGAGTCTTATGGTCTGCAAGGCTGCCCTGTTCCTGAAGTGGATCTTTCATTTCACTTCTGATATTATCACATGGACTATGCTCAAGTCCAATTTATTAGTAATATCTTTCAGCTGAGAGTAATTTCAACGCTTCCCTCACTGACCTTACCATGATTCACCTTTATTCATCAAATAGACTGTAAGTTACTCTCTTTGTAGAGCAAGACATTTGCTCCCTTCCCACTTTTCTTTTACCTGTCAATTTTAGGACTTTTTTTTTATTTGTCAGTTGTTCTGAACTGAGGGCTAAGTCACTGATGTTCTTCCTTTGACATTTCTCTCTTCTGCTCATCAATCAGTCGTGACACTCTGAAGAGTGGACACAGGCAAACATCATTAGTGCCAGTTTATGGTGAACCCTTGGGAACAGGAAAGCATTTGGTGGATAACCTCAATATAGTTCCTGCAGTAGTACCCTTAGTACTGACAGCATGGGCTTATGTTCGGGTTTCATTTCTGATGAGAGTTGGTTTTACAGCACAGCTCTCAGCCACGCCAACTTGTTGTGCTGGGGTTAACATCAGGGAGGTGTCTGGATTCCTTCTGCATGAATCTGAACTGCAAGAGGAACTCCTGAAGGACACGTGAGGCATGAGAGACTGAAACACGCTGATGGCTGGTGGATCAGACCAGAGCCAGTCTAAAAGTTACAGGCAAACCAAACCAGAAGAACATGGTATGGGTGGAGTGTGGGTATGGGATTCTCAGGTCCACTGTTTGTCTATACAGTTCTGTGCCTGTTGGTCTGCCCTGCTTGCTAGTGTATGCACATCCCTGGTCATCACTGTTCTTAGGGCTGCCTAGCTTTACAAAATACCTTCTACTGTCATAGAATTCTACCAAATCTGAAATATTCTGCCTGAAGTTTTCCCTAATATGCTAATGCCTGGAGATTACTTAGCTCAGCTCTCAAAACTTTTCTGAGAATGAGACTGAGATAAAATGTTCCACCTTACCAATTAGAAAAAAAAAGATCTTTGTTGCAGAGCAGGAGTTTGAAGTCTGCAGGGAGGAAGAGATGAGGGGAAGTCCTCAGTATTTTTGCTCTCTTACTACACATTGATATGGTGGAATCCTCTTTTGGTTACTTCTCTTAAATAAGTCATGTTCATTCTCTGATTATTTTTTGATTGTTGTTGTTATTATTATTATTAGATTGGAGTAGATTTTAGAAAAAAATTCTTAACTGGAAGAATGGTCAATTATTGGAACAGGATCCTCCAGGAAAGTGTTCAAAAAAATGTGTAGATGTGTTGCTTCAGGAGATGGTTTAGTTGTGGGCCTGGCAGTGCCAAGGCAGTGGTTGAACTTGATGATCTTAAATGATCAACAGTAATGATTCTATGATTCTATGTTAATTCAGAGTAGGCTTCATCCCTCAGGGGTGTCTTGCACTGACCCCAGAGGTGAAATGCAAAGGCTCAGCAAATTTTTCACTTAGAGCAGCTCCTCCAGGAATGATCAAAAGGCACTGCCTCATGCTTTTGCTGATGACAGAGAGAAGACAAGGTAAGCAAGGACTCACAGAGAAGGCAGAAAAGTGAAAAATGTATGAAGTTCCTTCTCTAACATTAGGTGTACTCTTCAGAGAAGACATATAAGCTGACTCTAAGCAGTGCATTCACGAAGCATACAAAAGTACGGATGCTCTATTTCTTGTACGTATTTTGATCCATCCTTCAGAGTTAGTGTTAAGCACCTTTCCATATCAGTACCTGAACTGTCGTGCACGCCTAATCTAGACTGACATTTCTAGGTTAAGTGTTAGCTCCAGTTAGTGTGTCTGAACTCAAGTGAAAGAGCATTACTAATTAAGTACGAATTTTGAAATACCCCAATTCTCTTCACTATTCTTCTATGCATTTATGTAGACAGTAATTGACACTGGGCTACCTCGTACCTGTTCATATTTAGGACTAATTGCTGTTTACTCTTTCTCAAGGAAAAAAAGGATGCAAAGGCTAAGAAGAATTGCTAGCTGGTGCTCTGGTGACATGTACTGTAAAATCTAGGGCAGATGAGACTATCATTCTTTTTTCCTTTGCAGTGTCTTTGGTAACTTTTCTCTCATCTTTGTGATTCTGTAAAAAATACTTAAGATCTTCAGAAGGTGACGAGCACTTCCCACATTGAACTCTTTGATATCAAAGTGTTAGCTGAGCAATTCTGTTTGTACTTGTCCAGGTAAGCACAATGCTGGTGCTTAGCAAAAAGAAACATCCTCATCTTCCAGTGAGTAAAACAAGACAGCCCTGGAAGAAGGGTGCTCCATACAGCATTGGCCAGTCTGCTTGTATGCACCACATGATACTGTGAGGTATTTTTTCCCACTCTTTACTATTTTCATTTCTGTGGTGAGCAATGGACACCGAGCTTGGACAATGAGCTTGGACACCGTGTTTAGGGTTTCTCTGGTGATGTGTATCTGAGAATAAGTAGTCTGTTTAAGAGACAGTGGGTCATTGCTTTCGGCACTCTGTTTGCCTGATGATGGACTACTGTCATGCAGGCACAAGACATGGTCAGTAGTAATCAGAGACTTATCAGATCTTCTTCTGGGTAATTTAGTGACAAAAAACCCATGTAGTTTAGATTCTGAGATAAATTTATTTTAGAAGTTATAATCCTGAATAAATAAGAACACATTTCATTTGTCATTTCCTAATTGGCATTTTGATTTTCTCTGAACATTTGTTCACTCAAGTTTCAGTAGTGTCTTGTCTGTGAGTTACGATTTACAACGAGCCAAAGCGAGACACGTGGTATGAAGCAGACAGAACAGTGATGCCTGTCACACAGGCATGTACTACTGCTTTTTAACTACCAGGCAAAGATTTAAATGAGCAGGGAGCCTTCAAAGAAAGCATCAATCTCAGTAAGCAGTAAAGAACCTACTGTCATTAACACAGTTTCAGCTGAGCAGACTTCAAAATGAAGATTTTGAAACTGGGCAAATACAAAGCATCAAAGGAATGCACAGACACTGTGGAAATTCCTGAAGGCTTTTAGTTAGGAAGTACATCACAAAGAGAGAGGACAACAGTGTTCAGCTAGAGAAGAGAATTTTCTGGTTCTTTTCCACCATTAATATCTATGATTGTGCACTCACAGCCTGTGCCTGTTAAATTGGAGAGAATATTTAGAAGGCCAAACTACTAGCAGTAAGTAATTACAAATAGTTTTTTCTCACATTCGTTTATAAATCTTATGTGAATAGACTGTGATTTTTGTGCTTTTATTACAGAAAGTTATTCAGGAAGTCTTCCACATAAATATATTTTAGGCAGTCAGTTGCCTGCACAACTTTTTGACTGCACAAATTATAATTATTAGCTGGAAATGGGTTTTTCAGCCCTGTGCTTTAAGCCCAGTTCTCTAGTTATATAACATGACTGTAATAGAGAAGAGGACTATTAAGACTGAATGCCAAAATCCTTTATTCCTTCAGGGAGTCAAGAGGAAAATTTCTTATAGGGATAGAGATGTGTCAGAACTTCAGATTTCCTGTGGGTGAGCTAAGATCTATTTTCATCGACATGTTTTTCTTTCATAAGTAATTTCTGTATCTGAATGCAATGTGTCATCTTCATGAGCACTGTCACACTTGCTTTGAACTCTGCAAGGTTGCCCATTTTAGCAAGCCTGGGTGGGTCCCAGCGCAGAAGTGAGGTGCAGTGACCATGCCTCCCCACGGGTACCCCACAACACCTGGCTTGCCAGCCTGCCTGTGTTGGAGGCCCAGAGATAAGAGGAGACTAAATTCAATCAGCACGGTGTGATGTTAACATGCTTGTATGAAGGGCTAAAAGAGGTGGTTTGTGAGCACTCTGGCATCAGCACCATTCTAATTGTCTTTCTGTCCTCCTGAGCTCTCAGAGTCTTTTCTCCCACTCTGCTACCACCTGCTGCTCAGAATGGGACTGGTATAGAAAAATATACAAATACCTCGAACTACCCTAAGGAGGCAACAAAGCCATTACTCAGCACTTGTCTTCTCAACCACTACATAGGGTTTATTGTTTTGGTCCCACTGTTTCTCCATGCCCAGGGTGAGGGGGCTCCATGGGCTGCCCAGGTTACGATTCAGGGAAACAAAGAGCATTTATGGCAACAGACAGAAAAGAAAAACTATCAAAGAAGGGAGTTGTCTTGTGGTTGCATGAAAGGACTTTACTTTGACCAGATACAAAGTATTAAAGGATGAGTTGTCCAACTTTTATTTGTATTCTTTTTTTGTCTGAAGTGTCCTGTGTGTTGGTTTTCAGGAATGAAAATGAACACATGCCCTGTACTGTCTCTTCATCGAGCATAGAGCTCACCCTGCCAGGCCCAGACTTGCAGCTCTCCTCATCTTGCTGCCATTTTTTTGTGCCTTCCTCTTCTATATTGTCTTTGGAGTTAATAACAACAACCACCCCTGCCCTGTTTTCTTGTTGACTTTCTGCAAAGAGCTCTTTGGTGCCTTTTTTGAAAGATAGCTCCAAAGAAACAACAACTTTGAGAAATGCAGAAGGGATTATTTGCTCTGCTTAGAACTTTTCACTGCTGCTATCATCCAACCCATCAGTAGGTCATGGAGACATATAGGCAGTAATTAGCACCTACAGCCTAGGAGGAATTCCTTAGTTCTTCCCTCTGTTATCACACACCATATACACGTTTTGCTTTTAGCTTCCTAACACACTTCATGCATTTCACAAAAAGATGTGTGAAAATATTGCTCAAGCTCCCAGAACTCTAGAAAGCCTTTGGAATATTTATTTACGAAATATCCAAGAGAAAGCAATGAATGGGCACTGACTTATTATCTTCTTTGTATCTTTTTCCTGTCAGAAAGTAGTCTGTGGTGTTAATTTACAACAGACTTAGCTGCTGGGGAAAACAGGTAAATAAACAACTGACCTTGACATATGGCCATGGAAACAAAAATCTGCTCTCAGTTTATCCTTTTCTAGTCTGCAATGTTTTTAAGTGTGGTTCGGCACTACATATGTTTGCTGGGAAAAAAGAAGTTACTGCTGCTAGCAATGCTTCCTTTGGTAATTAAATATTTGTTTATCTAGCATATAATATTTTTTAAATAAGACATTACTGAATAAGTGAAAAATGTTCTGTGGTATTTCAAAGAGATTACTGGGTCTTGCTTTCTCACTGAGGCAAGATCAAGTAATGTTTGCCATCCTTTATAGTTGTTCATGCAATCTGTTCTGCAAAGTCTGGCTGTGCCAGCATTTCCAGTCTTTCTAGTTAAAAATTCGTATAGATAGAAAGTTTTCCAACTTAAATTTTCTCTAATGAAAATGAAGAACATTTTCATTCCACTTTTTTCATTCAATGGAAAAGGGAAAAAATTCTTAGATTTGTCTCTAAATTTTTTTTTATATATTTAAAACTACTATCATATATGCCATAGTCTTATCTTCTCCAGATTAGCTGTATTCATTCTTCCAGTTGTGATTTTCAGTCACTATTACTAAGCCTGTGAGCATTGCCATTGTGCTCTGTGTTCTCTACAATATTTCCTGAGGTGTGGTGCCCAGCAGAAAACATGGTACCTAAGGTAGGCTTCAACCACTGATGTCATACTTGCGTTGAATTACTAAAATGCATCATTTAAAAATGTCACCCACTATATGGAGCCTCATTTATATCATGGATAAAGTGACCTTTCTTCTTCATGGGTTACTTCTGCTCTTACGGTGTGACTGCAGAGCCTCCCTGAGTCTGGCCCTCTTCTGTCTTGCAAGTCTAACCTTTGGTCACATCTCTCTGCTGCCACCTGTGAAGATTTAGCCCCTTCAAATTTTGTACAAAACACAGGAAACAGGTATCAGATCAAAGGCTGTAGCTGGTAAGAACAAGAAAGGTTCCAGATACATTATTCCTTTGTCATGTCTAGTAGCTGATTTAAGGTGTTATCTTGTTATCTCGTGTATATTATTTTGCTACTGAGGTAATTGCTAAAAGTCATTTTCTCCATTCAGAGACTCCTTAATATGAAAGAAGTATTGTGTAGCAATCCTATGAAATGCCATTTCCCCATATTTTACATAGCAGCCAGAGGCAAAATGATTTTTCAATTACTTTTGCTGTAAATGAAACATGCAGAAGGTGTAGATTCTCTCTTAGGGAGGTCAGTGTGGGGATACAAACAGTTGCAAACCAGTAAGAGATTTGTTAATACCACCACCTTAGTCATCCCTTAGTAAATATTTGTGTGAAATGTGTTTTGCACTGTCTAAGGTAGCCTGAAATTACCCTGTGGATCAGAAGCAGGAGGATTCCCTCTTCAGGCAGGCCATGGTTTCCCTCCTACCTCACACCCTCGCTCCGTGAGGCCGTGCTTTTCCAGCTGAGCAGTACCCGAGTGCGGGAGGAGCTCAGTAACATCCCTGAAGGACCTGTACAGCAAATACATCACCAGATGTTCACAGGGACATTGAGGCCTCTTCCAT
Source organism: Vireo altiloquus (assembly GCA_013396875.1). Classification (NCBI taxonomy): domain Eukaryota; kingdom Metazoa; phylum Chordata; class Aves; order Passeriformes; family Vireonidae; genus Vireo; species Vireo altiloquus. The sequence continues at coordinate 27,373 of VZRF01009547.1, read as the reverse complement.
GGGCATCTCTTATGGGCTTTTCTTCCCTGGCAAGGCACTACCAGGATCGTCCCTTCCCAGTGCTGTGTTGTGCGGCCAGTATTGTGTTAATAAGTGGTCTGGCCCTACGACCTCTCCCTGGTGTTGACACACACTTGTCACACAGTATGTCAACATGCTCACAGTGCTAGTCACGGATCAGTGTCCTCCCTGGCTCACTGCTGAGTCACAGGTAGTTGCAAGAAAGTGAACACTAAAAGAAAAGCCAAGTAACAGTAGGGTTAATAGTGAACAAAGGCAGGATGTGAGTCAGAGGCATAAGACTCACAGATGTGTTTCATGCAAGCTGTCAGTCTGATTTGAAGTAATCGAGGTTCCTTTTGAAGACAAGTGCTTGAGAGAAATATCAAATGAAATAAAAAGCTCTGAGCAGCTTCCAGGCTGATGAAAACTTGCAGGCGGCTCCAGCAGCCTTGCAAAGCAGCATCAGAGAGAGCTGTGAGCAGGTTAAGGAAATCAAGTCAAGCTGGCTGTTTCTGATATGAGTCAAGCATACTGTCAGGGCTGCAGCACCGCTGAGCAGCTGAGCACAAGCTGTGCTGCTTTTATTGCCAGGAGGACTGGTCGTCTTCCTAAGGGGGCTCTTTGAGCCAAGAAGCACTTGCCTTGCCTTGGTTGCCTTCAGTCCTATGTCCCCTTGATTAAGCTGTTAGTGAAAGGGAGATGAAAGCACGGGCACAGCTGGCAGGGCCTTTAATTCTCTGTATTAGGATGAGGCATTGCAACGGCACTGCTGTGTATGGTGGCAGGCAATTAAAATCAGCTTGATTCAGAAAACGTGAACGAGCTTCCCAACCACTGCTTTTGCAATCAAGCTTGCTCACCATTATAACACCGTGCTAATGAGTGCTTCACAGGATTGAGCATAGAACACCTTGTATAATTTAATAGGCATCATAAAAACACCTAATTGAACACCCGCACGCTTCAAATGAACCTGTGGACCAGTGTCTGAGGAAGACCTGCAGGTGGAAATGAGGCCGGGAAGTGATCCCAGTTTGAACTTGTCTCATTATATTGGTGCTATCTGGAAGCGCGATTCACATGCATACAGGCACTTTTTTTTTTGCATTTATGGTCTTTTCTGCCTTATTACCTTTTTGTAAAACGCTTTTACAAGGAGGAAAAGTCAGAGGGACATTGCACTTTGCCGACCTGTGTCTTGGCTTGTTATGTTCAAATTACTCACAGGATTACAGAACCTGCATATATTGCAAGCTGATATGTGTCTCCAGGAAAGAAGAAGCAATGTAAATAAATGAAGGGTTACATAAGACACTAATTTCATTGCAAGGTCACATTAATAAATATTGTCCTCCTCAGAAAAGCAAACTTCTGCAAGAATGTTTTTGCAGGTATTATAAAGTGCCATCCTTTCTCAGGGTTTGTTTCAATGTTTAATCCAGTTGGCTTCATGGACCAACTGCATTCTACTCCAAAAATATTCAAAGAAAAAGTTCGTATAAGCCTAAATGGTTTATATAAATAAGAACATATGTTCTCAAAAATTCTAGTATTTCCTCCTGTCTATGTTTTGGTTTTGTGGTTGAATTATACAGATATGAGCCCTTAGAAGAACAATGTGTAAAAAAATATTATTATAACAATAAAATATAAGTAAATAAATATTATATATAGTATTTATATATTCATAAATATATACATTTGTACAATTACATCAGAATTCTAGGCTCATGGAAAGATATTTAAAAGTGAGAAGATCATTTTCTTAAAAAAATTTCAAACTGCTCTTTGATATAACAGTAAGTAATCACACTTAAAGTATTTGTCTCTTGGGCATAATGTGGTTTTATTGGCCAACTGTCCTCCTTTTTGTGGCTAAAATACTAAGTTTTAGAATTATTATGACCTGTAAGTTGCTTGTTGAGTAAAATAAAATGGAGAAAAAACCCTACATTTATAATATTTTTTAGGCAATCTTATTTTCAAAATAATTTTTAAGCATCTTGTTTGATTAATATGGTTTTTAAATGATAAATAATTTAAAGGTTATTAGGTTTCTTTACCTTACTTTTGGATGCAAACTTTTCAAAGGTTATTTTGGTAAATTGCTTTGAGGGGAAAAATATGCTTAAAATGCAATTTCCTATTTAACATGAGTTAGCAGACTTTATTTATTGTGCATAGTTCTGTTTGAATAATCACCAGATGTATTTTAAAAGACCTATGTTTTCTGTATTGAATCAAGATACACTGTATAGTAAGATCAGCAAGCAGCATCTGCTCCTAAATTTGCAAATTTCATAAACTTGTGAGATACATGCTTAAAAAAGTGTTCTTTGCTTTGATCAGTTTGACAAAATCGCACATTAACTTCACCTTTTTTTTTTTTATTGTGAAGAGGCTGACTAGATCACTCCTGAATTAGGGATAAAGATACCCCTAGCTGTTGAGCATCTCTGCATTCTCAAAAATACTGCTCTTATTTTCATAAGACATCTTTTCTGTGAGATCATTCAAGTTTTTCTTACAAGACTTCTTTTTCCAAGTTGAATACCTTTGTTGGAGTCACAACAATCAAAAAAAGTCTCAAATTCAAAATGTGATGGCCTTAAATCTACCAGATTTTGATTTGGAAAAACCTTTGAAGTGACCCTTGCGTCTGGCTTTTTTAGGGTGTCGTGGTTTGATGCTGGTTAAGTGCTGGGCACCATGAAAAATTATTCACTTATTTAAATTCTTATTTAAATAACAACATATGTTCTCAAAATTTCTAATATTTCCTTTCTGTCTGTGTTTTGATTTTGTGGTTGAATTATACAGATATGAGCCATTACAAGAGCAACGAGTAAAAAATATTATTATAATAATAAAAGCACATAAATATTTTATATATAGTAGAGATATATTCATAAATATATACATGTGTACAATTACATCAGAATTTAAATTAATACTAAATATGAAGATATTGTTTTCATATATTTATCCAAGACATGGATATTTATATCTCTTACCTACATTTCAGAGCACATGCAATTTTTGCTATTAAAATTAAATTCTGTATTATCTCAATATTAATCAGAATTTTTTTTCTTGGGCATCTTTTCTAACTGGACCAACTTTGCCTAGTTGACATTTTCTTTGATAAGAAAAGAAACAACAGTAAAGACCTGGGGCACTACCTCCGAATGCCTCCTGAGTTACTTAACAAACCCAAGGCATTGTTCTTTGGTCTAGCATCTGGTTAAAACCATCTGACATTTTGTTCTGGACATGGCTATAAATTGTAGCAAATCTCTCAGCTCTAGGAAAGAAAAATGCTTGGGGAAAGCAGAGAACCCAGTGTCTTTCTGTCCTTGAGGAAACAAGGACAGAATGATTCCTTTCCTTGAGAGGAAACTGGGACTGTCAGGAAATACTAGGCAACCCTCATTTCTCTGCATGACCTCACTGATTTTCACATTGAAAATGGTGAATCTGAGCAATTTTTCACCCTGTGTCCTGCCCCTGAATAGAGGCTGGGTTGGCTCTGACCTCCTGCCCTCTTTCTGTCACTGCTCTTACAAGAGAAGGTAAAAATTAACAGTCCCGTTTAAATGACAGATGCTAAAATAACAGTTCTGTTCAAAATCCATACAGGGTAGAAGAAGTCTGCTTCAAAGCAAATCAATTTTTACATTATGGTTATAATATTTCCCATTGTTTAATGCACGGAGAAAACTGATTCTCATTCCATCTCGCTATCACAAATATTTTGAGATTCTTTCATCTTTTTATAGTATTTTTTACTTACGTATGTGCACATAAAACATTCTGATATCGTCTCCAAATTAACACACCAAAGCCAGGAAAAGATGCTACAGCTGTAAGAAGTGCAAAACATGAGCACCTGCTCAGAACACACTGAAGTGCAGAAATTGTAAAGAAATTGGATCAACTCTATTGTAACATATTTGAACAAAATTCTAACTTTTCCTTCCTAAATTTTGTACCTCCTGAAATAACTTTTTTTATGTGTCAGCCCTACATCTAAACAGTGCATTACCACCAGCAGCTCAAGATGAAAATGAAAGGAAACTAAGGTGGGTTTATCTGTCAAATTTAAATATGTATTAAGTTCAACTTCTTATCAAATAGCTTTATTTTAAAGGTGTCAAGGAGAAATTCTTGTTGTTATGCCAAACTAAGATTTTTAAGTAAGTCATAAACTTAGGCATAGAGACATAAAATTAGGAGTTAAGTGTTGTATTCCCATTTCTCAACTCTTGGTTGGACTTTCTAAATGAATTTCATCTTTCCACATATGAAAACTCCATTTCTTACATGCATATATTTCTTTATTTTCCTCAAATATTCTCGCTGTTGACAGTTTCTAATATGAGATGGAAGATTCTAGACATGGTTTTGTCAGTGCTCGGAAAAAATGGCTCTTGGTGTCCTTGCCCACACTGTTTATGGGTACCCAGCACAAAACCATCCTGGCCTCCTTTGTTTCCCAGCACAGATTCACAACCAGTTTACAACCTGAATATCCCTTTAGTCTCTCCTAGGATTGTTGCTTTCCAAGTATTTCCGTCAGAAAAAGTTATGGTTTAGATTGCTATTTTCAGAATGTGCTGGCCTGCTTTTTTTTTTTGCCGCTTGAAGATCAAGCTCCTGATCCTGCCCATAGTGCCACCTTATTCCTTGTTAGTCCCATTTCTCTGTTTGTAGCTTTTCCTTGCTTAGAATAATGTGCATAATTCGGGAGACTATGTGTCTGTTTTTCCATACCACCTCGAAATCTGGTCTTTCCCCTGAGAAAACATTAACTGCTGAGTGGACTGGGTGGTTGCTAAAGTGGAGAGTCCTCTGAGCCTTACTCCAAATTTACTGCCTGTTTTTGGACCAACAGAGTAAAACTAAAATTATAACTTCACTTAAGAATAGTACATTTCTTTTTATAAATAGGTCTAGGGTTTGGCGGTTGAGTAATTGAATTTCTCAGCATGCAAAAATATTCTCTTTTTTTTTTAACCTTCTAGGGCTGTTTAGTGGGGTGAAGCAAGGTCAATCTACTCATGGCGCAACTAATTTATGGAATTGTGTCATACATATGGATTTGTTCTGCTGCTAGTTGGGAAGAGTGAATTAAATAATTAACTAATGCACATATACATTTATTTTAATAATGCATTTATTACGCCTGTTCACCTTGCAGTATGTATTTTAATTCACAATATCAAACACATTTTGAATTGAAGTTTTTCATTTAGAAAATATCTGTGAATAACATTGTGGCGCACAGATACCTACAAATAATCTTATGGGCAGTGGTAATATGTTGTTCAAATATTAATGAAAACATATTAACTTAATTCCTAACCTTGCTTAATTAATCCTAAATGGCATAATACTATCAGTCTCCCAAGGAAAAAGCCTGCGCAGATACTGCCAATAGATGAAGAGAAGACAAGTATATGCCATTTGTTTAACTGCATAACTGAAAGTTCCCTCTGGACCAGAGAGAATAAAGGTCTAATTTTCTTCCACTAAAAGTAATTTTCTCTTCCCAGAGAGCTGAAGGATCCACTATTCTCTATTCATGCTGCTACTGCGAGACTTTGTTAATATCTATTTTCTGAGAAGTGCCAGCTAAGAGTCAAAGGCTTAGGCTGTGTTAGAGAGGCTATGAGGAACATTGCTTTGTTAGAAAGGCTGTGAGGAACGTTGCTTAAGGAATTAACATGCATTTTTAATGAGCTTGGCCTCTGCGCTCTTGTGTACATCCTGTGACAGATTACTCATTCCATGCTTTGCCTTCCAGATACTGCCCTCCACTTTTGTTGCTATAAATAGCTGTGAGTTCATTTCTGAAAGAAGAGGTCCAAGATGACTAAAAAAAGATTTGTTGTTCTGATAAAACACAAAGGAAAAATAAAGCTGTACCCATGTTACAGTTTTAGATAACAGTGGAGGACAACAGAGGAATTTAGAACAGTTATAAGGGGAGAAGTAAGAAGATTAGTTTGTGTGCAAGAATCCTGATATGAACATAAAAGGAAGGAAAGGGAAGCTAATCAAAACCAACTTTAATGTTTTATATCAAAGTAACTGAGATAATACAGTAGCTGAAGAAAAAAAGGGAATATGAAAGTACTTTCTGCGGAAGAGGTGCAGAAGTTTTGCTTTTGGAAGTGTCAACATTCCTGAAAACAGGGAGGGGAAGAGAGAAAGGAGAGAGCCATAAAGTGACATGATCAGGGGTGTCACACCATGGATGAAGAGATGTGTTTGAGAGTCGTGACTGTGGGTAGTGCATAGGAGACTACAGGAGCTGGTGGGGATCAATAATGAAAGGAGAAAGTGTGAGGACAAGGGGAAACCAAGAGAATACTAAATGGAGAAGCAAAGGGGTAACAGGATGGGTAACACTGAGACACTGAATTTGGCACAAAGATACAGCTGATGCCGTGATCGCAGGGTTTGAGATGTAAGAAGGTACAGAGGATGGAGCAGAGAGCATGGAGCTAACACATATTTTTGGAGAAAGTAAAATACTTTATCTTGTGAGAGAAAAAGGAACTAATATTGTACAAAGAAAAGAACATGGGTCCTATCTCTGTCCTTCAGCCTTGATGGAATAATCCATTTTATCAGCAAACTGTAGAGAAAAGTAGTAGGATTGCAACAGTAGGATGTGCAAAGCCTCTTTGAGGAGGATAGGGCTGAAAAGTGGTACAAAGCAGTAGCCTGTGATGTTTAGAGCTCCCACTAAGGACAGGAAGTGCAATACTCATTTTATTGTAACCAGCAGTGTTTATGCTGCTCCTCTCGACATCCCCTCTTTAATTTTCTTGAGGTTTAGTGGAGTAACAAGCTAAATGTTTTTGGTTCTCCACAATGTATGTGGGAAGAGTCATGACAGCTTTTAGCTTCTACTTCTTGGCCCTGAGATATCTTGGTTCAGGAATGCATTTGGGTTTAAAGACTATTTTCAGAGTAAGGAGGTCTCTTGGCTCTGAAGAGTAATGTTTTATCTCCTCTTTAGCAATACATCACCATGGCAATTTTCATTGAGACATTTAGACAGAAAGTGCATCCCAGAGCTCCCTCAAGAGTTTAGTAATCCAGGACTGCAGAGAGAGAAACAAAGAAGAAAAAGGTGTGCTTTTTTATAATCTCTGGGGATATGTTAGGCATGCTGAGACTCAGGTTTTATTGAAATTAAGTCTGATCACTCTGATGTGAGATGATGGTATGTGTGAGTTGGGATTGAGGAGCTGAAGACTCAGTCCTAGAAATCTTTGCTTGTGTAAATAATCCTTAATTATGTTCACAGACTTGAATTATGTGGTTCTAGCTCAAAGAAATGTTCATGGGGTTTAAAAATAAAATGAGGGTTAATTTAAAATTGTTTCTGGGAACTAAATTTACTGATATATATAGGGAGAGTAGAGCAGCTGGTAGACTTGAAGCTGATTCATGATGAGTGCTGTTATGGTTTTGTTCTTAACATGCTTTCATTTTTGTGTGGATTTTTAAATGGAAAGCCCACAACGAATGATTTCCTTAGGAATATCAAGGACATACTGGATGCAAAACTACTGAATACAGAGTTATAATAGTCTCATTAGAAATTATTAGGATTAGTTAGGATTCAGGAATATTGCATTTAACCAGGCTCAATGTTAATGGCAGTCTACATCCACTGATGTAAGTTATTAGGAAAATCAGAAGCCCCTGATAAAAACTGACAGGCTAGACACTTGCTAAAAGCTGAAGATTTGGATTCCAGAGGTAGACATAGGACAGCTGCAAAATGAATTAAATCACCATAAAAAGAGAATGAGGATGCAGAAAAATGGAAATCACTTTGTCTTTGCAGCAGGTCATTTTGAATCCCTTTATTTTCTCTCATTACTTGATAGAGGCTGTGAAAAAAAACTGGCCCATTTTTATTACATACATATTTAAAGGAAGTGGTTTTGAAAGATCAGTCTGTACTTTTGTCTCTGTGATTTCATGCACATGTTTAATTGGAGATTTTTTTTTCCCTACATAAAAAATGATATGTTCAGAATCAAAACAGGATTGATTTTCTTTTCAACACAGAGTTTACTTACTCAAATGTGGTCAATCAATATAAACGTATTTTAGCAAAACAAAAGCAAAAAAGCAGAGACATGGAGAATCACATAAATGCATATATTAGGAGGGCCAGGAGCTGACAGAAAAATCCTCTAAAATTAGTTTTGTATGAGTGTTACTTTTATTCCACTGTAGGTATATTATTCTGTTCATGCTAGATTGTAACTTGAGAAGAAATATGTTCATAAGGTAAACTTGAAGGAAAACAGATCTGGAACAGGTGCCTGCAAATTGCAAAGCCATTATCATATTGACAGCCATGACTATAGTCAATGGTCCAACAGTCACAGCTGAAGAAATATAAACACTGAAGCTGTTTAAACAAGAATTAAATGCCATTGTGAGGGAGTGAAGGGTGTTGAAGTCCACTGCTAGTAGATGAAGCAAGTATTGCAAGTACTAATTGTTTGTGTTCAGCCCTTCTCCTTTAGTATATCAAGATAATTACGCTCTGAGTTGTTTGATTAGGAAAAAAAGGGAAATGGATAAAGTTGAGATTTTGAATGAACATTTGAAAATATTCCATGAGCTCCCTAGCAGCCCATACTTTCTGCTTATCATAACAATGGATGTAACGTGCCTTACTGATTTCAGGAAGCTTTGTCTCAGCTTTCCCATGTGAGAGGGTACTAGAGCCTCCCTGTTACATGTGTTAGACATCTGCAAAGTAAACACAGGAAATGACAGGGTAAGGTGATGATGGCTCATGACACGCCAGTAATGTGCACTGGAAATACAGCACTTCTAATGTTCCTGTACACCTGGTCAGACCTTTGCTCTCTGGAGGACCCCCAGATGAATTGCAGTGTGTTCCTCCTTGCACCACTGCTAGTGGTTTGATTTCAAAGCAATCAATCATTTAATTATTAATAAGAATTAAAAGTCAGGAAGGAAAGGTTTGTGCAGCATAGTTCACTCACAGAAGCCAAGAGTACATGGCAGCAACCATACGTGTGTGTGGTTCATTAAGTATTAAGGCTTAATGAAGTCCTGGGGAAATATTTTTCTTTTAAATCAGTGATTAAAAATACTGGGCTGAATTTACCAAAATAAGAATGAAAGGATTTCCCTTTTTTTGTTAATTATATGGCAGAAATTAATCTTTTTATATGGTATTATCCAGGTACTATGGCTAATGGCCAATTTTTGATCTTTTCAGAAATCAGATGCATTTGAGGATACAGAACAGTCCAAATCAAGGTGTATTTAGGTACTAAAATGGCATTTTTAAAACAAAATCCTTGTATATGCTCTTTGTTCTATTTTTCTCATATAGCGCTCTCACTGTCTCCTTTTTTAGTTAACTATGAGAAGAACATGATCTCCCTTGTTATAAAATGTCCATCTCTCATTACGTGCTGGTGTCCATCTCCTCTCATGAAAAATGAATAGCTCTCTGACTCTTTGTGCACTCATTTATTTATGGTGCAGGGAAGCTTGTACTCCCCAGGCCATAGCAGTTCCCTCTTTGATTCTCCTTCTGGTCCTTCTGGAGCCCCTGAATAGCTCTTTCCTGATGTTGGGTTGGGTTTGGTTTGGTTTGGTTTGATTTAGTTTGGTTTGGTTTTGCTTTGTTTTGCTTTGTTTTACTTTGTTTTTTTAAGCAATGAACCTGAAGGAGAGAGGTTAAAGGGAAGGAAAGAGACAGTCTGTTTGTTTTCTCTAACATTTCCTCTTTCCATTTTTCTTTGTCCAGCTTTCATTGCTAAAAGCCTATGCAGTGACTCCTCACCTTTTTCCGAGAGTACTCGCTGTTCAAGGATAGAGTACTCCTAGTACCCTTATGCTCTGCTCTGACTTTTACTGTGCTTCAGTTTCTGACACTTATTTCTGAGTGTTCTTACGATATTATTCTGTCTCAAAACATTTTCCTGGCCAGTTTTCATTTCTCTCCTGTATACTTCCAAGATTTTTGCTTGGCTGTATAGAGGTGCCAGCATCCAATTAAAAGATACTGCATGCCTATCAGAAGGGACTGAATATTGCCTCTGGCTACTGTGGTATCGAAGAAACATCTATCAGGGATTTTTTAGGGTCAGTCCAGGTTGCTGGCTTTCTAAACCACTGCCAGTAACTCGGTAAGTGAGATAGCTAATGGAAATAGCAATTATCATTTACTATGTTTTTCAGGAGTATATAGTAAACCAGTAAAGCATCAATTCTGCATTAATATGAGGGGTTTTTTTTGTGTGCCAGGCAATACATTTTATGCCCTTGGCAAAGATAGTGTCTTTGCTGCTGAGCAATATATAATTCTACATCTCAGAAGGAAAAAATCTATGTCAAAAGGGGAATATGGCTTAATTCTCACTTCACACATACACTGCTGTATTTCTAATGCTGTTCACTGAGGAATCTTTGATTTATGCTAAGCAAGATTAAAAACAAGTCCAATATATCTATATATCTATATATCAAATGTTGGCTTTATGTATATTTTTCTTATTTGTACAGAAATGAACACCCAAAAAATTCAATTACTGTCATGGTTTCATCTGGGATAGAGGCAATTTTCTTCATAGTATCTGTGTTTTGGATGCAGTATGAGAATAGTGTTGTTAATACATTGATGTTTACTTGTTGCTAAGCAGTGTTTACCCTAAGTCAAGGCTTTTCAGGTTCTCATCCTCTGCCACTGAGCAGGTGCACAGGAAGCTGGGAGGGAGCACAGCTGGGACAGCAGACCTGAACTGGCCAAAGGGGTATTTCATACCTTAGAAAAACATCACACTCAGCATATAAACTGGGGGAGTTGGTCAGGAACCACCAATTGCTGCTCAGGGGAGGGCTGGGCATATATCAGCAGGTAGTGAGCATTTGCATTGGGCATCACTTCTTTCTCTTGAGTTTATTCCTCTCTCTCTCCTTTTCATTACTATTATTTACTGTTTTTACTATCATTAGTATTATTAGTATTACATTAGTGATATTAGTATACCACTACTTTTATTAATTTTATTGCTATCATTAGTATTATTGGTAGTATTATATTTTGTTTCAGTTATTAACATGTTCTTATCTCAACCAATGAGGTTTACTCTTTTTTTTCCCATTCTCCTCCCCACCAGGGAAGAGCAGAGAGTGACCAAGCAGCTGCATGGTACTTAGATGCTGGCTGCAGTTAAACCATGTCAATTACTTAGATATAAAGCTTGTTTTGGCTAAATTAGGGGTGTTTATAACTAGAAAACCAATGTAATTTGTTTTCTTTGAAGGCAGATAATAGTTTCCTTTCCTAAAACCGTGTTTGTCTTATTTTCTGTAAGTCTGAAATATAGATAACAGATATTTTAGTAAATATACATGAAACTGATATTACGTCGATTGAAAGTGAAAAATGCAGGTGATTTATTTCATCGTCTAGCTGATTAACAATCTCATCTGGAATATGTTACTGAAATCTGATTTTATAGATAACTCCTATCACCATCCATACTGCCTATTTTATTATGTTTGTCTTGGGCAAAAGTGTAATAGATATATTTACTCATTCTAAGACTATCCTTATATTTACAATCTTTTAAAGAGTAAATATGATTTTTTATGGAACTTGAGAAATTTGGAGCTTTCTTTCATTTGCTATTAACAACAGAAAAATCTGTAAATGAGTGAAAGAATAAAGCAGGATTGATTTGCAAAGACAAGATATAAAGAAGCTGATATAAAAGGTCTTTTATCTAGTGTAATGCAGCACTTCTGAAACAAATTGAGCCTTTTAGTCACCATATGGCACTTTTAGAGCTCTATTATTGTCCTTATATCCTAGACCTGTGCTCTAACCAACCGAATTTCCCCTCACACAGTGCCTTATTTACTTCGTTATGTGCCATTCACATTTTCCATTTGACCACTGATTCTGATTGGAAGGAAGAAAATGAATCTTCCCATAAGAACAAATGAGGATGTTAGTGGAGACAAGAGCTGTAAAACTAAGCAGCTGTCTCCTCCTTTTCTTTATTGACTGAAAAACACACACAAAAAAAAAAAAATCCAAACTGCTTTTATCTTGTAGATAAAACTAGGAGCAGAATATGCTCCCTTGCAGAGAGGTACAATATCCATTCTAAGCATATACCACGTGAGATACTAAATTGTTATAGTTAAGTCACCATCCCAGGAGGTATCTGTAAGATGTGTCAATGTGACACTCAGGCACGTGGTTTAGTGGTGGACTTAGCCATGCTGGGTTAATGGTTGGACTCAATGATCTTAGAGATCTTTTCCAACCTAAGCAATACTGTGGTTCTATAGGTCTAAACGTAAATCTACTTGATTAAAAATAGTCACAATTAGTATCATGATACAAGTACATTATAAAATGTGTTTAGAGAGTTAAGCAAGATGGGGGAAAAATAGAACCTGATCTGGGGAACTCTAAAATAAATTCCCTTTGAAAATGTTCCCTTCCACTTGATAATAGACTCTCATTCAAATCTATAGACATGAGTTATGAAGGCATTTTCATTTTCTGAATAACTGTTGGAAAATTAACACAATCATTTATTTCCAGGGAAAGTTTCACACTCATTCAAAGTCATGATGAAAGAGCATCAGACAAAAATGTGATTTTAGTCCATATTTTAGTAGAGAAAAAGAGAGAAGGGGAAAACGTGAAGGTCGAAGACTATATGAGGTCATAGGTCATTTACTTGAAAAGAAAGCTCTGGTAAATTAAAGAGGTAATGTATCCTTTCCAGAAGGACTTCCAGAGGCTCTGTGTGCTTTCTTAAAGTTATCAATGCAAAGTAAAGATATTTTGGTTTCTGTTTCCTCTAGATTAACCCGTCAACAGAATAATAATGAATGTGAAAACAAGGGGGAGAAAATGATTCTGTTTCATTGGTAAATATTCTCTGGATTTGACAAAGAAAAAAAAAAGATCAAAATCCATCCAAGGCTTCAATTCGGTTAATGTTTCCTGTGAGGAAAGTGTGATGGGGTCACGACAAACAGAAAAAAACAAGGAATGAAAATCCAAAATGAGTGCTCTGCATGGCTGATCCCTGCTTGTGCAGTGATGACGGAGACCCTCAACCTTCATGCACCAGGAGTGTTTTCCAAGTGGGAGCAGTCCCTCCAGGCACACCAACTGCTTCCAGAGTGGGAAAGCCAAATTTGGAGAGTTCTGACCCAGCATGCTTCCACTCCATGTCTTTATTGATGGAAATTCTTGTGTAGACACACTAAATATCCTTCTTTGCTGTTTATTAAAGATTTTTTTTTTCACCTCTTTCAAAAGCTCAGAAATCTCAAAAGGCTGGATATTAGGAAAAATTTCTTCATCAAAAATGGCTGTCAAGCATTGGAACAGGCTGCCTAGGGAAGTGCTTGTGTCACCATTTCTGGAGGTATTTAAAAGGCATGTAGGTGTGGTGCTTAGGACATGGTTTCGTGGTGGACTTAATAGTGTTGGGTGACTGACTGGACTTGACCTTAAAGGTCTTTACCCTTATCGTTACCTTGATCTTAAAGGTCTTTACCAACCAAAGAGTTCTGTGATTGTGTATTTCTTGCATCAGTCTTTCAGCCTGTTTGCACAAAGGTGAGAGAGGAGCAGCAGATCATGCCACAGGCAAAGAGGAGACAACAAGGAGGGTTCGAGGATTCAGGGTGAGGAGTTCACCTTGCTCGTGATGGAAGTGGCTGGGTAACTTCAGCCCCCATTGCTAAATGCTCTGGGTACTGAAAAGCAAAATGTTTAGCTTTTTTCCATATAAATAAAGACAGCCAAAGTCATTAAATCAGTCCTCTTGTTTCCTTGTCAGATAAAAGAAACAAAAGCAGTTAATGACAAAAGGTGAGCTGGCTACATCTGAAGATCAGAAATTATTTTTAGAAGTCACTTTTGTTACCAAAACAAGAAGGAGGAATCTGAGAGAAGAGTGTGGATAAAATCCTGGCTGTGGTGCAATGAATCTCAAAATTCCAACTGAAGTCTAAATTTAAAGAAGGGAAGATTTTTTTGTACAGATTTACCACATATACATAAACAATATATATTCTGCCAGACTATTTAAAAATCAAAAATGCTGAGAGTTTAAGTGATGAGTGTAGTTTAGATTAAGTACTAACACCACCTAATGAAATGGAAATAGCACATCAGTCTCCAATAAATTTTCAGGTACCATTTCCTTTCAACAGCAATAATAACCATAATAATGATAAAGGGAGAGAAGCTCTTCACTGAGTACATCTGTCTGCTGCTGGGAGCATGGCAAATCAGTACAGAACACCGTATTCTGCTCACTTTCATATTAATTATGCCTTCTCACAGAGTGTCTTGTGTTATTCCCATCCCCAAAGCCTTCTTTCCCTTTTGTGCCTGTTCCTTGGCTGTTAGTCCTCCTTTCCTGACCAGCTTCAGTGAGGTCACACAAAATCTGAAAGGCAGCTTTGGCACCATATCAACTATAGAGGCTTTTCAACAGAGCAAGCAATGTCTATCACAAGGACATAAGATTTTACAAAATACATATAAATCTTCTTAAATGTATAATTATTTACTGATTTTGACCACCATGTCTAAAGTTTTTAATAGTATCTGTCAAAACCTCTCGACAAAGATGAGTTTCCAATCTAAATTAGCTTTGAAATATGAAACAAACAAACAAATGAAAAATTAAACAAAACAAAAAAGTGCAAAATAATTTGGGAAAATGCCTGGAGACCCTTTCAGACTGTTTGACCTGCTGGATTTCTAAACATGGAGCTTGAAGACTTTGTTCTAGATTTCCATGGCTAAGTTTGCATGTGAAATACCACATTGTTTAGCTCTGTTGCAGTGAAGCTGCGAGGACTGAAACGATGAAAACAGGCTTTATTAAAGGAAGATAGCTCCAGTCTTTAAAGACTGAGACTAATTACTCCACACAAACACACTATTTAGTGATATTCTAAAAACCCACTTGCTAATTCTGTAAACACTATATGAGATAATCCTTCGGGGGGAAAAAAACCTATAATGGATAGAAAGGATGTTCAAAAACAGAGTGACTGGACTACAAAAAAAAAGAAAAAGGAATCCTGGGAATTTTGGAGACCCTAGATTTGCCTAGTTTTACCTTTTGAAGTTTCATCACTATATGCAAGTGCTGTGTAAAAGCTGTTACTGTTGCTTTCTTTTCTATTATGTTGTGATTCATCCTCATATCATTTTTCCTCGAGTCAGGAAGGTGGAAACCAGGGAGATAATAGAAAGACATAGGGTCTGAAAGGTAGAAGAGTTCCTGCAGCATGGCTGGCTAAATGGTCAATGGAAAAGCAGCTTGGGGAGTCTTTCTCTTTTACTGTGAATTATGACTGAATTTCTAAATGCAGAGGCAGCCAACAGTGATCTGCACGTTGGCATTTGTGAAGTAATTTGTTCTACAAATGCAGTATTGATTTCTTAGAAGAACACAGCATATGCCTTCAGAAATTTTTCCCCATGTGATGAGATTTTGGCTTTTTGCTTTTCCTTTCCTTGCAAAGGGGTCCACAACTTGAAATGGGCTCCCTGGCTACAGTTATTGCAGTATAGTTTTGTTCTTTTCTTACCCTTTAATTTGACCTTTCTAGATGTAGTCTAATAATTTTCTGTCCTATAATGTTAATTAGGAATTGAACATTTCCACCTGTTAATGCAGTAAAGTGCAGTTGTTCTTTTGCTAGAGCATATTAATAATGTCACTAATTGAGACAATAATTGTCATGACACAGGATCCCTCATTTTGCTCTGAATGAGTTTTACCTATGGGAGAATTAGGCTGTGACCTGACATGGGAGGTGTAAAGTCTAATAATGAGAGAACGTGTTATAATCACCCTGTGAAGCCAGAAATACCCACAGCAGAAATAATTAGCAGTGGGCAGGAGAGCTTCTGTGGGGCTTTAAAATCTGTATGCAGTTATTAGCGACTTTGATACATTAATTTTGCCAGTATTACCTCTGGGGTGCATCTTTGTTCGCCTGCATTCCTGTGGAGCAGTGCAGTATTGCCGTGGCTCAGATTCCTGCACTGAGAGGATTTTCCTCTGGGGGGCTGGGAAGGGTGGGTGGTGTGGAGCCACCTCAGATCAGCCTCTGGAAAGCCACAGAAATGCTCTTAAGAGCCTTTGGGTGCTAATGGTTCTTACACAAGGTTTTCAGAACAAAATGAATTGCTGTTCTCAGAAGAATTGCCCTTCCGGGGGGTAACTGAGAGAGAGAAATGTTTTCAAAGCCTCAGGTGATGGGATGGCATAACCCTAAGAGAGAGGTGCACCCTTTCACTTGGTTTTGCTGGTGCCACAGGTGAAACATAGAGGGCACAGTGGCATGCTTTAGGAGATTTGGGCAAAGAAGCCAAATTTCTTGATGCCAGAACAGCTTCTTATTCTTTATGTATCAAACCCACTCTTCTGGAGCACTTGAAGTGTCTTTAGTGGTCTTCTGCTTCACTTTGGAAAAATTCGGTGTGAAGTACTATCAAAAGTATTTTAAAAGAAAGAAAAGCAGATGAAGATGGGCTAGAGACCTGATTTTTACCTGGAAGTTTTGTTTACTCCTGTTTAGGTTAACATGGGGTTTAGGGTGTTGGCTAGCATGTGGCATGGGATCAAGATTAGGTTTCTCTTTTTCTACCATTCTTTGATTAAACTCCAGTATCTAACTTTTTAAATGTGATTTTAAGACCTCATGTCTCTTAGGGCCTTTATCACAAAAGCTCTAAGATATGTTCATGACTTACGAGTATTTGACCTGATACCATTTTACACACTGTGTGCTTTTAGAAGCTGAGACAAGGTCTAAGTGGTTTGCTGGTGGAAATGCATAAGCAGATAGGTCTTGGTCCTTGTTCTGTGTGACGCTTGGTAGGGGGAGGGAATAACTGAGTAATTGTGCTTCCAAATGTTTCTTTACACAGTGGGCAGTAAGGCACTGGAACAGGTGGCCCAAAGGGACCTGTGGATGCCCCATCCCTGGAAATGTTCATGGCCAAGCTGGATGGGGCTTTGAACAACCTGGTCTAGTGAAAGGTGCCCCTGCCCATGGGATGATGATCTTTAAGGTCCCTTCCAACCCAAAACATTCTATAACCATTCTGATTCTGTAACTAATAAAATAATATTTCAGTATGTAGCTATGTACCTCATATGAGGGTTCATTAGCAATGTGCTTATAGAAATAAGCATGATTTTTACATTTCTGTGAAAGGAAGAGAGTGGCACAGTATCTGCTCTGGACTAACTCTAGTTTGAATAGCTTCTACCCCTAGCAAAACAGGGACAGACATTTGCTATATTCTGTCAGCAGTCAAATGTTAGAGATAATGATTACTGTGATCTTTGTCTGAAGGTAACTGTTGCTCAAAGTAAGCATTTGCTAATCCTTTATATATGTTTCTTTCTTTTCAAGATTTGGAGCCTCAGCCAGGTAGGGAAAACCAAAAGCACAGCTTCCTGTCTTAGAAACGCATTATTCTTGGCTACAGTTGCTTTGCTTTTTTGTCTGCTTTTTTTTGCCTGCTGTTACTTTCTGCCTGGATTTAATGCACTCAAGGATTCTCTTGATGCTCATAATGGCTGCTGCCTATTATTGAGATATCTTCATCAATCTCTTCATGATTGTTCCTAAGGATTTTTTCTCCTTCGAGAATCCAGGCTGTTCAAAGCCCATTGGTTTCTTAAAAGTCTGATTAAACTTTTGGTACATCTGACAGGCCCATCTGCAGTTGTTCCAGATTAGCCATCTGGAATCATTCGATCTTAAACTGTATTAAAATAACATTGCAATAAACCCATGTTTGAATGCTACCATGTTTATCCAATAAATACTATTTCAGTATCAGCTTTTATTCACTGAAGAAATTAGTTCTCTTTTAGCTGCCTCACCTGCAATAGCTAGTCAGGTCTTTTAGGGGTTTTGTAAATTTATCTTAGCAGGCTTAGATACTCACTCTGTCCAATAGGGTACTGTATTTTTATTAAGCACTTGCTTAAAATATGCTATAAAAGTAAGAGTTCAAACAAGTTATGGTGAGGCATTGTAAACTATCTTTAGGAAGATGTAAACTATTTTTAGGAATAGAAAAGTTTTTCCTGTACTGTGTGAAAACAATTTCTGTGGTCACTTTTTCTTCTGTTAATAAATCAGCCACTAGGGCAGCGCAGCTGGATTCAGCTGAGATTTGTCATCCTCCCCTAAGGTTGCCATCAGCCCCACGTGTGCCTCGCCTACGAGTTGCCAAGCTGATCCTCCTGGAGTGAGGAGTCTTTTAAAAGTAGAGAAATTGCTTTCCATAAGTGCTTTTCTTTGAATTTAGCTGAGCTTTGACTGCCGGATGATCTAGATAAATAAATCCTAAACCCTGGGTTCTCTCTTTTCCTGATTTTAGCTTGCTGCTCTGGCTACAAGTGATCTTTGTGAGAGCTGAGAAAATTGCTAAGCACCATGATGGAGTGTGTCCTTGAGCTCTGCAGCTGGAGATACTAACCATAACATCCAAAGCATGCCATCTATATGCAATATAAATAAATAAATTTCCAATAGATCCTTCTTTGAAGGGGAAAATAAGCAAAGCAATAGAATTAGAAAGCACAGTTAGTCTGAAATCCTTGCTAAGCTGCAGATTATCCACAGCTATTTCCATAGCCCTCTGTGGAGTCAGCTGGGCTCCTGCAAGCAAGCCATGAGAAGATATAAGGAAGGATTTTGCTCTGGTTCAGGCAGTCTTTTTTCCCACACAACCTCTGGTTCACTTTTAGTATCTCTTCTTTCCCATGACATTTAATATTTTAATATTTCTTCTTTCCATTTACCTCTCTTTTCTGTCAATTTTCATCGTTCCCATAAAAAACTAGGAAACAAGGTGAGCTAAGCTGTTGATGCCTATTGCGTATTAGTCATGTTGAATTAACTAAGCTGGGCAGAAAAAACTGCAGCCTCTTACCTAAGAGAAAGTTATATTTTCATATGCACTCACCATAATTCTTTAATCTTGCTAGTTCATTCCTTTAAAGAGTAAGGATATTTTGAATAGATGGAACTTGATCTGTAAAGCACTTGATTAGCACAAAGGATACATTATGCTAATAAGATATTATTAAAAATGTAGGAAATGCATGGCAGAAGAGTTTCTTACCTAACTGCCCATATAACAATGTCTTTTATATCTGACTCTGTTTGTAGCTTAGTACTTAAAATGATTTTCAGACACATTAAATCTCTCTTTGAATTAAATGTGTCCCACAGGTAGGAATTCAGCTACAGTAGGAATTAGTTTTTAAATACCTTAATATAATGATTGTTTTACTGTGCAACTCATCTAAGGAAGTTTCTGAGGAAGTAAATATATTTAGAAAGTATTTGGGAGATACATAATGCTGCAACTAACAGGAAATATCAGTTGAAATATCTAATTTCCCAGGGTTTTGTACAGACAAATAAGCAGACAGAATTCTTCCCATCTGGATTATTCACCTTCTGTAATGCAGATAGGACACAGCATGGGTACAAAACAGATGGGAGAAGCATATAGTGAAAAGGGAAAATAAGAAAATGAACAAAACATACTAAGGGAATTGTATGCACTGTTGAGTACTACAAAAATGGCAATTCCATTTTCTGACAAAAAAGATAAAACAATGGTTGTTTTGCTGGCATAACCTCTTGATCTGTTGTAGAAATCTGATATGAGTACGGCTTTCAGAAACTTCTATGTTTAAATTATAAAATATTATCATTCTGTGTAATACTACTATTTTTTCAGCTTTTGCTTGTCTGTTTGCTTATTTGTTTGTTTCAGTCGTTTTTCATTCTCCCCAGTCTGGAAAATATCTTTTGCTTTCTAAATTAAAGTATTTGGTGTCATTGTCCTATCCCACCAAGATTTCAGCTAACTATTTTAAAAGCTTAAGATATCTGCATGTGTTAAAGGAGTGTGAAGTTAGACCTACAAGGTATCAGCCTCCTGGGGTGGCAGCTGGAGGCTTGGCAGAACACTTTATGATTCCTAAATTTACAGTAGATGCATGTGTTTAGGCATCTATTTACCTTCTGTGTGGGTGTGTGTGGTGCTGACTCCTTAGTGGATTGTAGAGAGACCACAGCAACAAGCTGGAGAAAGCAATTCCCTTTTTAACTCGTCTTGAATGGTAATATTTAACTCCATTTCTAAAGGGAACATTCATAGCTTCCCAGGAGAAATCCTTGACAAAGAATGTAAATAATGAAAGATGTTTGGGTAAGGTGTTTTCCTTGACCAATGAAAGAGCTTTGTCTTTTTTTTCATATTTGTGAGACTGTGCTGCAGAGACAGACAGACACAGTCACACACAGACAATTGCTCCAGCTAACATAGCTGGAGAGAGAAAAAGTTTGTTCTTTGTTCTTGATAATAATAAAGCCTTCTAAAAAATTCTATGAAGATGGAGTCTTTTTGTGGACAAGCCCTAGCACTTAGGGCCTCATCTTTGCCACAGGTGTGGACATCTGGACATCTCTCTGGAAATGTTTCAAAGGTGTTTCCAAGAAAGAATTACAGAGTTATTCTCACGTACAGCCCAGTGTCCAGCAGTAATTTACTTTCTTTTTTTTTTTTTCACGTTGAAGATGTTTATCGTTTCATGGTGATGTTTTATCTAGCCTATTGGGAAGGTAATATCCCATTTTGAATAGTATCTCTTCGCCATCAGAGAATAATACACCCACACACGGCTTGTTTCTGTTTTCAGCTTTGGACAGATTTCTTGTGTGTCATATTCCTTTCATAATAATTGAATCTTGCCCACATAGTAGCCAGCACAAATCCTGAAGTGATCAGATTCTGCTTTGCCTCTCATCTGCTCTCGTTACAGCTGTCACACAAGGTTACACCCTGTCTAGATTCATAACAAGTTTAATGATGTTTCTCATATATTGGCCTGAAAAAAAGACAGTTCCACTGTCTTAAGGTTCTCCCTTACAATGGGAACTCACCAAGAAGTATGAATCATTACTGACACACTCAAAATAATCTGTCATGCTGCTTTAAAATATTAATGAGAAAACCCTTGAGTCTTTTGATATTAGTAATTATTTCATGTAGTAATTGAAATTGAAAAGCTCTGTTAAGATTTTTATCCTCTGACAGTAACTTATTATTTCCAAAATGAAGTTGTTTGATAAGTGGTTTAGGTGGCAGCATTCTGAAGAGGCCCTTTGCACTTCATTTTTCTATGAACAATGAAAACTAACAATACACTGTAAATGCAGACTCCCAGGTCCAGAAGTTCTCAAGGAGTGTGTAATTTAGTATCATAAGATTTCCAAAGAGGTCATGTTTTCTAGAGGCTTGATCATCCTTATAATTCTTAGCTGAAATCTCTTTGATTGGTTCTCCTCTTTGCTGAAGGGAAATCTATAAAATATACAAAATCTGTCTTCTGAAGCCACACTGCTGCATTCCAGGGCACTTCTGATTCACCTTAAAATTCAGTTTTGCACCCCAGCATGATGTCTGGGTTTTTTCCCCAACATCATGATATTATCCAGTCACAGTCAGGGTGTGGTTCATTATTCTGTGGAACTGCTGCATAGCCTGTGGTTCACCCTATTCTGTCTTCAAGTAGTTGTTTATTCCTTATTCCTACTCAAGTACAGTAATTTGCCCTTGGCCTATATTTTTTTTCCCAACCCACTGTCCATTTGCCAATATTATTTTAATTCTGTTCTTGTCCACCATGGGGTTTGCAACCTCTGCCAGCTTACTTCTGTTTGGAATTGCGAAAGGCATAGTATCTCTGCAGATAACTCAGTGACTGCTGGAACTGCTGGGTAGCACTGGGCCCCGGTGGAATTCCACGGAGCCCCACCAACAACTGTTTCTTAATTTGATGGAGGACAATGAGTGGCTATTTCTAAGTGCAATTTTCAAGCCAGTTGTTCAATCTATTCTACAGTACTTTGGCCTAAGCAATATTTTCATAGTTTGCTTAGAAGAATGTCAAGCAGTGTCAAAATGCTTACTAAAGTCAGGATTTATCACACATGATTCTCTTTCCCTAAGGAGAATCTCTCTTCTCTGTCCTATCCTCTACCACTAGGAAGGAACAGACTTTGTATAATGTGATTCAGTTTCTGATAAATTAATATTGACTACTACTTAGCACCTTGTCTTCCTACTAGTGTGTTTATTTACACACTAATAATTTGATTACTTTTTTAAAGAAGTTTCTAGTAAATGAGGTTAGGGATGTTTTCTTTCCCTTCTTTTTTCCTGTCTTTGTGTAAAGAGATGGGTACAATCTTTGACTTTCTTTGACTTTCTGGTCTTCAACCTCTCCTGTTTTCAGCAAATTGTTACAAATATGTTCTAACATGCTTGAGATTGCTTTAGCCAGACTTCTACATGCTTTGAAGTGAATTTACCAGGCCTAGTACATCTGAGTTTTTTCAGCTTTCTATTTTGGGCAGATGATCAATAACATACTCTTCCTTATTCTCACCTGAGTCTTTTATAAGTGTCAGTGGCATTACTTCACCAACTACAGGTAACCTTTCTGCTGGAGAAGGGAATAAAGAGAAAAGACATTGTGGTTTTTTACCCACCTTAAGGCCTTAAGGTCTGTAGTCATTCCCCTGAAGGCAATGCCATGGAACATAGCCAAACTTTACATCCAGCTCTCAAAGCTGTGCCTCCAGTCCTGGAGGAGACGTTTGCACAGCTTCAGTGGGCTGCCCAGCTGATGGGTGACTGACCCATGCTGGAATATAATTACTGCTGCCACATGAACCTGTAGCCTCAGGCAGAGCTCTATCAGTGGGGATTGCGACACCTTGGTGCTTGAGCTTGCCCTTTATTAGTTTATGCCACTGAGTATTTTTTATTGTGCTTTATTCTCTTTTTAGGTATCTTGTCTTGACCTTTCTGAGCTCATCCCTATACACTTCTGGAATTATTTTATATTTTTCTTTGCTAAACTGTATGCAGGCCATCCAGTAGACCATTATTGAGCCAAATCCATCACTTCCTGTGTTTCTGCTTGGAAAAGTTTGTACTTGTTCAGTGTGTATCCTTCCAGTCAGTCTGATCACTTTCTTGAGCTCCTCTTTTTCGTAGAGCTCTTTGTCCCCGGAAGCTACATTCCATCTCAGGTCGCTGCAGTCTGGTTCCTGTGTGTTTAATGTCCTTGTTCCACTGTTCTTCCTCCCAGAATTATCACCCTCACTCACCAGTTTAGGGCTGCTGTGGTGCAAGCTGTTTTCCCATTCAATGTTATTTCTTATAGATATTACTTGGTTTATGTATTACAACATCNGGGCTAACGAGCTCTGCCTGCCCGGGGAGCATCCTAGCCGGGAATCGAACCCGGGCCGCGGCAATTGCTATGCCGGATGCTTAACCACTACACCACCAGGGCTCCCACTTGGTTTATGTATTACAACATCAAAAGGAAATCTCAGCCCTCTCTCAGGACTTCCTGTATGAAAGTGTGTAAGATCATACAAATTTTAAAGCTTTCATAGTAGCAGTTCTTACCTCTAAATAAGACACACTTAATTTTTTTCTTCAGTGATGCAGATTTTTAGAGAAACCATACATAAGACAAAATGACCATGTTCTAAACCAAATAACAATATTCGTCTAAGTATATTAAAATTTGCAAAAAATAACAGCTATTAGGTTTCCACTGGGTTCCCCAAATTACCAAATTTGGTAATTATAGAAATCTATATAAGAATTTCATAAGCTGAAATTATGTTTATTTTCCATGGAGAACATTAATTTTCTGGTCCCTGAGAATCAGAAATATTTCTAATTGTTGAAGAGATTACTGACTTTTAGCATTTTCTTACACAAGAATATATAATGTATGAAAAGCTGTTTTAAAAACCTTCTAATAAGCTTAAATTGATATATTAAAGATCTTTAAGTTGTTGGACACCTGTATTTGAAATTTTTTTTTTTACCAATAAAAATGCACAAACTTTCTTTTATTTTTGAAAGAACTATGAGTAAATTGAGGGGTTTTTTAGGTTAATTTGGGGAATTGTTTTGTACTTTTTTTTTTAATTCAGTGTTTATTGATTCTGAAGTTAGCCTGTTACTTCGGACACAGAGTCAGGTGCCTTGTAAAGATCTTCTTTAACTGTGCTTGTGTTCATGATCTGAAGGGACAACCTGTTCTATACATTTCTTATGGGTTTTGCTAAAGTATTTAGCAAACAAACAGGACCTAAGCAAGAATTTTTTTAAGACAATTTACTTCAATTCAGATAATGGAAAGGACAGAATATATCCATTGCAGGTGAGTCAGTGAACCAGTGAGTTCAGTTTCTTGCATCATCCAGATAATATGCTACCAGATAATCAGACTGAAGCCGTGGAAGTAATTATTTGGTTTTATTTTTAGAGTCTATTTTCCTTCCTGCTTAAGACCTTATCAGTGATCAATGCGATTTTAGCATTTAAGTATGCAAAGACATAAGGAGCCACAGGCCACAGTTTAGGTACAAAGTACATATTGCTGCATTGACTATTGCACTTTGGGTGTCATGTATTTCCCAGAACAGTGAATGTCCTTTGGCTCCGTCACAATGAAGCTGTTTTACCATTTTTGTCTTAAAGTTAATTATTACCAAATATTATTGGTTTATTGCTCTGTTCCATGTAGTAGCATAGAATCTTTCCCCTAACTTACTATAAAGTTTTATGGACAATTAGATTTCCCTTCAGCTTAATAAATTTTTTTGGATCGATAATTGTTTCAAAATACTTAACGTACATATAATTTGAAGACTACAAGTCTTTGCTGTTTAATGCTGGGAATTTTTGAGTGTTACTTTGTAAACACATATTTTTCTGTGTATGCATGTAAAGAATGAGCCACATCTCTAAGAAAATACAGAGAATAATTATGGAAAAATGAGTTCTTGTGAAGCTAGAACACAATTCTGTCTTTAAACAAGCAGTACTAATTTATCTGATGAATATGAGATCTTTAGGTTTTATTAAATTTACTGGACTCCTTTAACTAAATTCTCAGATCACTTTGGGGATTCTTCTGTAGAACCTAAATAGTGAAAGAAGGGCATTGAATTTTGTAGGCCCGTTTATAAAAAAACTATGTATATAAAACAAGTGAACCATTTTCTTCTAAGTACTCTTCACTTGGGGATGATTTTCTGAAGTTTATTTTCAGGACCAACTGGTTAATATTCTGGATTATGAATACAGTTCAGTCCTCTCTCACTGGATTGACTTTCAGGCCTTTGGTTACAGAGGAAAGTTGCTTCTGTGCACAGCTTTTCAGTTCACAGAATAACACAGAATTCTTAGGGTTGAAGGGACCTCTGGAGATCATCTCGTCCAAGCCCACTGCCAAGGCAGGGTCACCCAGAGCAGGTGACACAGGAAGATGTCCTGATGGGTTTCAAATGTCTCCAGAGAGGGAGACTCCACAACTTCCCTGGGCAGCCTGTTCCAGTNTTTTTAGAGAAACCATACATAAGACAAAATGACCATGTTCTAAACCAAATAACAATATTCGTCTAAGTATATTAAAATTTGCAAAAAATAACAGCTATTAGGTTTCCACTGGGTTCCCCAAATTGCCAAATTTGATAATTATAAAAATCTATATAAGAATTTCATAAGCTGAAATTATGTTTATTTTTCATGGAGAACATTAATTTTCTGGTCCCTGAGAATCAGAAATATTTCTAGTCACACACCAGGACTCCCAGGTCCTTCTCTTCAGAGCTGCCCTCCAGCAGGTCAGCCCCAGCCTGTGCTGGTGCTTGGGGTTATTCCTCTGCAGGTACAGGATCCTACACTTAGTTTTGTTGAACGTCACTACTTTGCTCCCTGCCCAACTCTCCAGCTGATCAAGGTCCCACAGAATGGCAGCACAGCCTTCAGGTGGATCAGCCACTCCCCCCAGTTTCGTATCATCAGCAAACTTGCTGAGGGCACATTCTATCCCTTCATCCAGGTCATTAATAAACAACTTGAATGAGAGTGGACCCAGTACTGATCCCTGGGGAATGCCACTGACTGCAGGGCTCCAACTGGGTTCTGCTCTGCTGGTCACACCCCTCTGAACACAGCCACTCAGTTCTTGACCCACCTCTGTGTCCTTCATCTGACCTGCATTTCCTGAGTTTACCTATGAGGATGTTGTCCGAGACAGTGTCGAAAGCATTGCTATGTATTGCAATGTATTTACTAAGTTGTCAACGGATTAAAAATGTGAAAAATACAAACACCTCATGGGTTAGTACTTGGAAGACCGACGTCACTTTTAGAGGTGGTTGTGAAAATGGGTCCCACAGTGAGCTGAGTAGTATTTTAGAAATGTAACAATTAATGTAGCACATAGTTCTTTTTATTTGAGAGGTCTTTTTTTTCCCTTGCAGCTGTTTTTGCTCTAAACTATTAATTTTTTTTTATCAGCAAAGACTCCCTGATTAATGTGACTTTTTGACTTTTTAAAGACTTCAGAACGAAATCTATAAAGTATTTTGACATTTCGTAATTTAGTCATAATTAAACAAAAAAAAGTGTTCCTGGCCCAGCTCCAATCACCACCCATATTTTTCACAATGAATGAGTTGCAAAGAAATTTTAGATTATGAACTGCTGAGAGTAATTCTACAAATCTAACATAATATCTTAGCATCACTCATATCTATTCTCAATATTTTATGTGGAAGCATCAACATTACGTCTTCCCTTTCATCTGGAATAGGCAGCATATCTAACTAAACTATTCCATATGAATTTCAAAACTTGATTGCAAGAGACTTCAATTTATTCATTTAAATTCAGCAAATATTGGGCTGAAATTATAATGTGTACATTAAGCCTAGAGTTAATATTTTAATCTCTTTCCTATTGTGTGCATTAGATTTCCATGCTCCTAATTTTCTGGCTATAAAATTTACAGCTGAATTTAGCAAATGTAAATAGTAATAAATTGGCATGTTCAGTGCAGCAAAGAGGAGGGCTTAACATGTCCTGGCCATATTGACTGGGACTTCCCCGTCATATCTGAACTCTGGTTTCTCATAGCCTTCAATGAACATTATTCCCTGAAAAGAATAGCTTTTGATCCATGTGTAGGACTGACCTCTCCAGCATGTTTGGGGCAGTGGGTTCCATAATTTAATTCTTATTTGTGTGGAAAATGTCCTTCCTTCAGTATGCAATGAAAGGCAACACCTTAGTTTGTGATCAGATAATTTTTTTTTTTATTTTCCATTGTCCTTATATAGCAAAAAGTTTGATTAATTATTTTGT
>VZRF01009546.1:329283-341544 GCA_013396875.1 Vireo altiloquus | reverse complement strand
CGCTAGATGCGCCCGCCCCCTCTTCCCGCCGCTTGCAGCCCGTGGCACCACCCCGCCGGCCATACGCGGCGCAGGGGCGGGGCGAGATTGTGAGTGACAGACAGCGTGACCAATAGAAGCGAGGAGGGCGCGCCTTTCCACCATTAGCCAGGCGGGAGGGGTGGTGCCACCGGGTTTTGTCAATGAGGGTGGGCGTGGCCTGTGGTGTCCAATGAGAGGGCGCGGTCGGGAATTCAAATTGACAGGTGGGAGCGTGGCCGTTGGCGCCGGACCGGGACCGGGCTTGGAACCGGGATCGGGACCGGGACCGGGACCAGAGTCCCACCCGCCATGTCCTCCAGCGGCTGCACGTTCGAGGACCGGTCCGTGAGCGTGCTGTGCTGCCGGTTCTGCCGGCAGGTGCTGAGCTCGCGGGGGATGCAGGCGGTGCTGCTGGCCGACACCGACACCGACCTCTACTCCACCGACATCCCACCCTCGGGGTAAGCGCCGGGATGGGGGAGAAGGGTGGGTGGCACCGAGGGTCCTGTCAGCCCCAGGGGACACGGGGTGACACGGCTGGAGGGTTCTCAGCATCTCTCCAGATCCCGCTGTCACCGGGAGAGCCACCCCACCGAACACGGTTCGCCCCATCCCTACATCCGCTGCCCCGGGGAAGCCACGATGGGATGGCAAAGAGCGAGGCTGTCCCGAGCAGGGCAGATCCAAACTCCAATTTCATCCATCCACGGGGCTGGCACAGGCTCAGCGGCCACGGGGAGCTCCTCCCGCTCCTTCCCGAAGCGAAGATTAGAATTTGAAATAAAGACCCGCAAACAGAACAAACCTGATCTGTCACTGCTGCCAGGGCTCTCCCCCAAGCCGGCTCTGTGCTGCTTTCCCATAGCGAGATTTGAATAGTAAGGAAATCAGATTGTGAAATGACATGGTAATCAGAAAGTACGGCTTGGAGAGGAGATAAGAAATCAAAGGTTTGGTTTTAAACATCCCAGCCTCTAAGGTATTGTTCTGTTTCCGAGCTGGGATTTGGCAGGAACTGGGGCGATGTCTGTAGTCGAGTTTCTGACTGACAGTGCCACGCTGAGCCTGAGAGCCTCTGAATGCCAAGGGAAGCTCTGCTTTTCTGGGGTATTTTAAGAGGATTTTTGATGCTCCTGCAATGCCACATGGGTCTCTTTTTAAAGTTTCCGTATGAGTACGGCTGATAGTCAAAAGGAAAATGGAACCGTGTGGCCTCGGGATTTTTAAACCACAGGGGAGCGATGGCAGCATCACTTTGTTGTGACTGCAGATCGCAACATCGCCGTGGCCATCGCAGCAACTCCAACCTCTGCCGCTTTCCTTCCTCCAGAACTGTCGATTTCATCGGGAGCTGCTACTTCACGGAAATGTGCAAATGCAAGCTGAAGAACATCGCCTGTCTCAAGTGGTGAGGACACAACCTGGTGACACTGACGTGTCCCGGCCGCGTTTCGCCTCCCGCAGGGTCGGGATGAACCAACAGATTGTGTTCTCAAATTCGGCAATCTTCAGATTGCTGCGAATTTAGCGCTGCTGGGGAGGAACTCAGCCGTGGCACTGCTCCCGAGGTATTTCTGTGCGAGCCCCCGGTGGAAATGTGACAACCTTGTCGGGAGGCTGAGCCTCTGGGAGAGCTTTTGTGCCACCTGCCTGATTAAATGTCTGCCTCAACACTGGGAGAGCTCTGTGAATAAGGCCCCAGCAAGCAGCAGTTACTCATATTCTAATTAATGGAACATCCTCTTGGCAGATCGAGTTGTTGGGAGCAGATGGAATGCGCTGTCGCTAAAGTTCTTGGAGTTCTTTTATCCGCCTTATTAATGTCTGATATTTAAGGGTGAAAACAACAACTCTCAAATTATCTCACAGTTATCTGAGAGAATTCTTGCGGGTCTCTAATCGCGATTTTTACAGTTCTCAGGTTTGAACGATGGGGGATTGGGATGGGGACAAAATATTTTGGTTTTTAGGGAGAGGTAGAGAAACAGAAATATCTCATCGGAGCACATGGAAGTAGAAAAATGGTTATTATGATTTTGATCCAGGAGAGTTGATAATGGTCAATAATCTGGCCCAGAGAAGCCATGGCTGCCCCATCCCTGAAGTGTCCAAGGCCAGCCTGGAGCAACCTGGGATAGTGGAAGGTGTCCCTGCCCGTGGCAGGGGTGAGATTGGATGGACTTTAAGGTCCTCCAGCCCAAACCATTCCATAATTCTCAGTCTCATGACTCCTGCTGCCAGTGCCCTCCTGTGCACAGTGCTTCTGTACAGGTGGATTTTGGGTGTGAGGAACTTCTTTGCTGGTTGGAATCACTGCCCTTCCAAAGGAAAATAAGGAAAGAAATCCACCAGCGTTTGTTGGTATGTAAACTAATCTGGGTTACACAATTCAGGTTACTAAAGGCTTTATGTGCCAAAGATCTAAAACTCAGATATTCTGTAACTCCTGACAGATGCTCCCTAAATATTTAAGATACTTGTTAAACCCTGTTCCCTTAACCCTATCAAAACAGGAGCATTACATAATGGTCTGGCACTGGGGCTGGAGCAGGAAAAAGCCACCAACATGCACCTTTTCCCCAGGCTCATTCTTCCCCTTGCCTTTCCAGTGGGAACGTTGTTGGCTACCATGTGATTTGTCCCTGCAAGCCCTGCCTGCTGTCCTGCAACAATGGCCACTTCTGGATGTTCCACAGCCAGGCAGTGTTTGGCATCAACAGGCTCGACCCTTCTGGTGAGGGACTAGTTTGTTTCCTTCCCTTTCCCTCCCCTAAAGCCCCGAATCCCAATCCTAACGAGGCCTCCCGATGCAGGCAAAGCATATGGAGGCAGGCTGACATATGGGAGGCACGAGGAAGTGTTGCTAATCTAGAAAACCAGTCGGGGGAGAGGCAGTTGTAAACGAAAATTTCAGTGTAAATTGATCTTAACCTCCCCCCTTCTGTGGACAGAAGTCAGGATTTTCTGCAGCAAGGCAGCCACCAGTATAAACACAGGTTTATTTATAGTGGTGGGGATGGCTTTACTGGGCTGCCAGGCAGCTGTCCAGGGACATCTCTTTTTTTGGGTGAGCCATGTTGTCACTTTGACCCTCCCTAAGTGAGTCCTCCTTAGCTGGAGTCCTCCTTAGCTGGTGGGATGGATGCCAAGTGTCTGGCAGGGCTGGAGTCCTCAGGAATGCTCAGCTCCCTGATAAATCCCCAGGGTAACTCCCTGCCCAAACCTGGCAGTGTCTCCTGTGCCTCGGATCAATGCTGTTCACAAATCAATCAGCCAGGAGGGGGTTATCAATAGCTGCCTGGCTTGGTGATATAAATACTTCTGTGGGCAGGGATTTATCCTTTGAATTGGGCTGAAAAAAATAAACAACAACACTCCCAAGATCACTTTGAAAGAAGATAGAAAATAGATTTATTCATCACGAACGTGACTTCCTGGGTTTTGCAAGGATTATTTTCTCTCATAATAGACAGTTGTGCAACTTAAAAATAAGGTCACCATCCAAAAATACCTTTTTTTTTCCCCTCTTTTGTCTCCTTCCCACCAGGTGTGAATGTATTGCTCTGGGGCAACTTGCCAGATCTGGAGGAAAGCACAGAAGACACATCCTGCACCTCTGAGGAGGAGTACATCAGATAGTTGCCACCTGCAGGACCTTCCCTCCACTTTCCTGGCTGTTTGGTTTGGATTTATTTGATTTCATCAGAGCTTAAACAACAGAAAAAAAAGGACCCAGGAAATCTGGAAAACAATCCCTAAAAATCTTCCCCTTTCCCACTTCCTGGGACTCCTGAAGGTGCCTGGTGTGTGTCCCCTGAGCAGAGATACACCTTGGCAATGCAAACACAAAGTGCATTTACTGAGCTCTATTTTGCTTTTTATCCTTAAGCCTCGACAGCTGATGATCCTTCTTTTCTTCTTCCCCTAAAGCACTTTTCACAGAGCAAAACCTCTCAGCTGCTTTCAGCTCACAGAAAAATCCTCAGGAATGATCAGCCAGGTCGGGAGAGTTCTGAAAGAACTCTTGTGCTTCAAAGTGGCTCAAAGTTTTGCTGCTCTTGCTCTGTGACCTCCTGCTCTTTGCAGCTTCTTTGCTCCTAAATATGCCCTGGGAAGCCTCTTAGAGCCTTCCCATTTTTATTCTTCAGTACTTTCAGGATTCTGTCTCCACAGAGATCAAGTTCATATTTTTTTTCTCCCTGATAAAACCTGAATTCTGCAGTTTCTTCGTAGAACTTCAAGGCTACACTGGAGTTTTTCTTCAGGGCAGCAATAACACCCATACACTTTAATATATATATATTTTTTCCCTCTGCGAAACACAACTCAGATATGAAATTAGATCTTTTTAGAGAAAGGAAAAAAAAAAGAAATCAGATGAAATATTTGGTGTTCATGCCTCACTTACCTCCTGAGGTGCACAGACAACCTGGTTCCTGTAGGTCATGAATTCAAATCTCATTTTCTGAGTTGTTAACAAACCACAATATTTAACTTCTGAGCTAAGTACTGTCCCCTCCAGCTACTCACCTGAAGGGCCACCAATAAAAAATTCAACGTAAAATCATATGAGAGAACAGAGGACACTTTTAAATTTGGACTGATGTTGAATAAATCACCATGTAGCCTCCTGTGATACTTGAAAGGGGTGCAGTGAAGACAGATCTGAATTGTCTCAGTATTTTTACTGCTTGTTATATATTTCCTAATTAATGGTACTACCTCTTCTGTGTCGTTTAACTGTATATTGGTGTATATTTGTATGTGTGTGTCTTGTTTTGAATTCCTGTGTTGTGTCTGCCCAGGAAATAAAAGCTTTGGACTCCAGAGTCTTCAAGGCTGTCATAAATATGGATGTGTAATGATATCAGATAATCAAAACAATGAAATGGCACCTTGTATTAAAAGAGTAGAATAATTAGGTTTTTAGTATTATGAATTTGATTTAGACAACCCAAAAATAAAATGACTTCAGGCTGACAAACCTGTCAGCTTCTCAGTCTTAGTTAACTCTCCTCTAAATCCCAATATCCCAATTTTTTTCCAGGTTTCTGTGCTCACTGCAGCATCAAGCTGGCAAGGTGACACCTCAAAAAATATTTTTCCGGCAGAATTCATGAGCTAAAAATACATCTGATTGTTTTTGCATGAGCAACACAATGGTTCAAACATAATTGTGCCTGTTGCCAGCCCAGCACTTGTCGTTTATAACCTTCACCATCTGAGTCAGCAGGGGCAGAGCTCCTCTCCCACAGGGAAGCAGAGATGAATTCCTCCCCTCCAAGTCCATGATTCTGTTCTTGCTCCCCATCTGTACACACAGAGCTACAAGTTCTGCCATCAACCCACCCAAGCAATTAAAACAGTTCACCTCATCAGCTGGAAATTAAGAATGAACCAACTTTAAAGGGGGTTCAGGCTGTTTTTGTTGGCAATAAAGGAGCTGTAGGTATTATATACAAAGTATGCAAACATCCCCTATTGCCCCAGCTGTCATGAATGTCACCAAGGTGATCAATCATGTCCAGGGCTTTCTACCTGAAATTAAAAAAAGAACTGAGTGAGCAGTTTGTGTTAAAGCCACAGCAGAGCAATCACAGAGCCCCGAAGTTTGGGGTTAACTTTCCGAGGATCACCACAGTTACAGATAGATTTAATCCCAAACTGGCACAAAACCAGAACCAGTATTTCTGGAAACACTCCCAGGTCCTTCACCCCACCCACAGCTGTGTTTGAAATAAACAGCTCCAACCTCTTCGTTTTGTTTTGTTTTGTTTTCTCTCTGTTTTTTATGTAAAAGGTGTTGGTGCTGTGGCACAGCCCCAGAATCTCCTGTGGGTCCCTTGGAAGGGCACAGCTGCAAATCCTCTGGTGTAAAAACACACCAGGACAGACAATGGAGGTGTCCAGGATGGATTTATCAGCAGGATTCAACGACAGATCCGTGGTTGGGCTGATCCAGGAGGAGCTGTTGTTCCTTCTGGCGAGGATTTCCCGGGAGGTTGGATGTGATCTTTGCCGTGCAGCCCCTGAAGTCACGAGGCTGGAAAACAAGAACTGCATCCTCAGGCCTTTCCTCCTGTTCATCACCAGGGCAAGCAATTAAAGCATCTCTAATCAGATGTGGGTTCGTTTAGGAGGGACTGAACACCAGGCTAAAGGTCCCAAAGTCAGGGCAAGGCTCCAGAGTCTGCTGGCACCCAGAGCTCTGCTGGAGTCCATCCCTCTGTGCCCATGGGCTGCATCTCCTTGGCCACCCCAGACCTGAGCCCAGCAGTTTTCAGCATCTTGTGCAACACAGACTTTGTGGGTTCAGGGTCACAGACTTGTTTGGATGAAAACACTTGGAAGTGGAATTCCAAAAGGCACTGAGGATAAATAACTCTGATTTGATTTTTGGGTCGCAGGGAGCTGTGTGATCACGCTGTTATTGATGGGCAACCATTTTCTTCCCTGCAGTGCACAAGATCAGCTGGAGGGGCAGGGGAAAGCCACAGCGAGACAGTGACAAATTGATACCTCTCCATATTAAACAAGACTTACTGGGGGAAAAATCCCATTTAAATCTTCTCCCTTATTCCAGCACAGCCTAAAGCCCAATCATAACCTCCCATTTATGTACCACCATTCATCCCAAAGTGCTTTACAATGACAAACAGTTAGGAATTCTTCTGCCACTGAACTGCAGCCAAGTGCAGGCTGCAGAGCTGCTG
Source organism: Vireo altiloquus (assembly GCA_013396875.1). NCBI lineage: Eukaryota > Metazoa > Chordata > Aves > Passeriformes > Vireonidae > Vireo > Vireo altiloquus. Next base: position 334,810 of record VZRF01009546.1, on the reverse strand, counting down.
CCAAGCAGGCTTAGTGTGGCCAGGCCCGTGGTGATGAGCTTCAGATCATACTGGGATGAGGTTCAGAGTGTGATCTCTTATCAGCACGAGCTGATAACGGAGATTACCCAGGGAGGCTCGGCTGGAAAGACACCCTCTTCTCCCAGAGCCTGGAATGCGGCTCGGCCACTTCCAGCAGGTGACAGATGGGTCCCCATTCCTGGGACAGAACCTGCAGTGCCAGCCTTCGAATCTGAGGGAGAGCCCCACGATGAGACAGGAATTACTGAGCTATCTTTTGTTTTCTGCTCCTCTCTCCAGCTTCGCTTTGGAGAGCAAAGCAAAATGGTCATTTATTCTAAAGCACCCAATTTCCTTGTTGTCAGAGGTCGTTGTTGTGTATTTGGTGGCGTTTGCAGCCTGTGTGGTTTCTGAGAGCACCCCAAGGAACAGCCTGTGTGCCGAGTAAACAACTTCTGTGTTTGGATTTAGGGAGTGTCCCCAGCACCGCGGGGAGGTTGTGCAAGGAGCTGTGAGCATCGGAGGCTCGGGGCAGCTGCAGTGACAACAAGGCAGCCAAGGAGGGGCAAGGAGAGGCACCAGGGACTGTCAGAGATCAGAGGTGAAGCCTCAAGAGGAGACTCCTGAGCTCCAACACTTCAGGAGACAGAGGAGCTGTGCCTGTTCCTGCAGCTGTGGGTCCCTCCTCCCTGTTCCAACAGGGATTTCTGTGAGGGGTCACCTCTTCCACCACAGCCACAGAGTCACACAAAGGTTCCAAAGGGACCTTAAAGATCATCTCAAACCATCTCATACCTGAATTAAGGATCCTCCCTTGTGCCAGCACTTCTGGATCTCCACTGCATTATTTGTTCTTCTGCTTGCTCTAGCACACACAAATGACACAGCCTCTAGCCAAATATCCACTAAAAACCTACAAAAAAACCCAGGTTATTCCAAACCTGTGCAGGTACAGCGTTTATAGAGCTGAGATGTAATTTCAATTCATGCAGGACACAGGAACTGCCAGAGAGCGAAGCTGCCTTGAGCATCTCTGCTGGAATTAACTCCAAGCTGTTGATGCACCACCCAAAATTCCCTCTCCAGGAGACAGGAAACATCAACCTCGCTGTTCTCCCAAGGAGCAGCAGCATTTCCAAGCAGTTGTGTAGCCAGAGGGACACTCCAGCTGCTCTGCTGTCTGCAGTGTCTCTTGTCACCTCGCCTGTGTGACACCAGCTCAGCCCTGAGAGCTGCACTATTGATTTCTCATTAGAAAGCAGGAATCACATTTTGGACAGCAACAAGGATGGGGGGGGGGAAAAAAAAACAAAAACCAACAGGGAACAAAGCTGGTCAAAGAGAAGCCAACCCAAATCTCTGCTGTTTCGCTTCTGATGTCGCCTGAATGCTGCCAGCTCGATGTCTCGGGGTGATGCCACACAGGGGAAATCAGCACTTGGGGCACTCTCCAGCACTGCCATCTGCATGGCAGCGTGGGGAGAGCTTCGTGCCGGCTCACAGGCTGAGAAAAAAACCAAAAAAAAGTCTTGATCTCTTGCATTTCTCTGCCTGCACTTCTTTCCTGGAGGGAAGCGCTAATTAAAACGAAGGCAGCATCGCTGCTCCGTGAGCGCAGCCACACCGGGATCCTTCCCTGCTGTGCCGTGGCAGAAGCTGATTAGTTCATCCCTCTCCAGCATATGGCCTGCTTTGGAAGGGGAAATTTCCACTGACACAGGAGATAACATCAGAAATTGAGGTGTTCTGGGGCTCTCACCCCGGTTTCCCCAAAGGAAAGCTGTTCCCATGTCTGCTGTGCGCATCCAACAGCTCCTGACACAAGGGCAAGTTAATAAGAGCTAAATTTAAAAGAGATTCACCTGATTTTGCCTCATCATCTGTCGTGCTCTCAGAGCCAACACCATGCTCCAGACTGGCCAGACAGGCAGAGAGGTTTTAGGAGCAAACCACAAGGGGACAAAGCTTCCACCCCTTTTGCCTGCACCTCTTGGGGTGTCACCAGAGCCCTTCCCTCGCCACCCATTTATTTGTCTCCGTTTTAAAAAGCACAGATTTAATTCCGAGACTAGCAAGGGACGAATCTGCTCTGTGATTCCTGCTGTGCTTGCAGAATGCACCCAGAAAGCTCCTTCAGCAAGGCTGGCAGGGGAAGAGCGAGGAGCTTGTGTGCCACAAGCTGCCTCGGATGTGAGCGGTGCCAGCCCTCCTTGGCCCACGTTACAAGCACAGCAAGGGCAGCTCCAGACCCAAAACCACTCGGAGACAGCATAGATGGGATCTATTCCCAACCAGGGCTAAGGATGCACCTCCAAACCTCATTTATTCCATCAAAACTGCGTGTCCAGCTACTCTGCTAAACACAAAATCCAGGCCCTTTCAGCTATTAAATTTTTAAACCTCTTTAGAGCTTTGAGCAGTTCATTGATTCTCTCACACACAGCAGTGGAGGTTTTGGACCCCCACGATACCAAAGCTGCAATAATTTTTTTTCCCAGGGCGCTCCTCAAAGCCAACAGAGAATTATTTGGTTAAATATGCAGATGGAATGGCACAGTCACAGCTGAGAGGAGGTTGTGAAAGCTCCTGCAGATTCAGTCTAGCATCCACTCAGATTTGATGAGAGCCTAAAATGTTGGGAAGAAATGAGGCAATCTGCTCTTGTGCAAAGCCCACCACAAGACTTTGCACAATGTCGCTCCATTTGTTCTTGGACCCCAGGTTGGATGTTAAATTTATTCTGTAAAGTGGATTTTACCCTGCTACAAATTTTACCCAGAGTCCAAATTGCTTTCTTTGTAGCTGAGAATTTAAAATTCAGATGAACACATTTTTTTCATCTCTCCTGCTACCAGAAGGCAGCATTCCTAAGAGGGAGGAAGTCTTTATTCAGCAGAATATGTCCAATTTTTTAATTCCAGTCCTTATGGGAAATCAAAATTTAAAAACTGCCTAAAAGCACCTGGCACTGGCCTTGATAAGAGACCTTTTTACTTTATTAACTGGATCAAATTTTGACTTGATCCAAACATGCCAGCGATGCATGAACCTGAATTGCTGCTCTCCTTTGTGCCCCTCTGATGGCACAAAACTCTTCTCAGCAAACTGAGCTGCAAGTCAGCCACAAAACTCACAGGACTTCACAACCAGCAGCTTTTGGAGAGCATCAGGTGCTCTGACAACACCTCCTGCAGCCCTGGAGCCTCCTCCTGCCCCTACCAGGAGCTGGGACTGGGCACCGCTGGCTCTGGCATTAATTGCAGCGTCCACTGCGCTGGCAGCGAGGCAGCAGCACCTTCCCCTCCCAGGGCAGCCACATCCCATCACATCCCACTGGACAGCTCGGGAGAATCCCAGCCTGACATGCTCCAAACCCCGGGGGGAAGCAGGGCAGTGATCCCTGGGCTCTGTCCCTGAGGATCAGGGTGATCCCTGGGCTCTGTCTCTGAGGATCAGGGTGATCCCTGTGCTCTGTCCCCAGGATCAGGGTGATCGTTGCTTTGTCCCCCAGGATCAGGGTGATCCCTGTGCTCTGTCCCTAAGGATCAGGGTGATCCCTGTGCTCTGTCCCCCAGGATCAGGGTGATCCCTGTGCTCTGTCCCTAAGGATCAGGGTGATCCCTGGGCTCCATCCCCCAGGATCAGGGTGATCCCTGTGCTCCATCCCCGAGGATCAGGGTGATCCCTGCTCCATCCCCCAGGATCAGGGTGATCCCTGTGCTCCATCCTCCCGGCAGGGATCAAAGCCTGTGGTGTCTGGGTGTGTGCTGCACACACAGGCTGAGGAGACAACGTGATTATGGTCTGAGCATTTCTCTGCTGGAAAAAGAACTGCTTCCCTCTCTGTCACTCACCTCTGCCCCACAAAAACGCTCCTGGCCCGAGTGGTTCTCTGAAAACGAGCCTGGGTTGCAAATGAAGAGACGTCGGCCAAGTGTGTCTCGGCTGAAAATGAGCTTTGAAGAGCAAAACTCCACACCAAGGCAAGGTTGCCCAGAGGGATTGTGGACCCTCCATCCTTGGAATTGTCCGAGGTCAAATTGGAGCAGCCTGGGACAGTGGAAGGTGTCCCTGCCCATGGCAGGGGTGGGAGGAGATGATCTTTAAGGTCTTTTCCAGTCCAAACCATCCTGGGATTCTCCAGCCTCTGCAGGACGCCTGAGCTTCCCCCTAACCCAGGCAGGAGGAGGGTGAAGCACCCAAAAAGGGCCAGGGGGGCACAGCAAATCCCCCCCTGTGCTCATTCCATGGTGATCCTGGATCTTCCAGCCCTGGGTCTCAGCACCAGAGCTGCCACCAGGCCATGGAATCAGAGGCACCAGTGCTGTGCTCAACAAATGTGCATCAGGAGTGATAACAGGAAACCCAGCTGGATTTATAACTTCAGCCAAATGTAAGGACAGAAAGGTTCCCCAACAGAACACAGAGTGTTTAATTCCCTGATAGCAGAGGGAAATAAAGATAGTGTGGGAAAGCAGGAGCTCGCTATCAATGGGAGGAGAGGAAGGGACACTGATATTTTAAGGCATTCACCTTTAGGTTATAAGCAGCTTATCTCAGGCTGCTCCATATGTGGTCTCCTTGGGAACGGAGTCAGACGATAAATCAGATGTGCCAGCGTTTATCAGAAGTTCCAACCAGCCAAAAACATCATCAGCTCCCCTCCGATCCCAAATGGGCTTTGCAGGACGCAGGATCGAGCCCACGGCGGGGTCAGACACACCAAATTCAACTCCAAATGAGAAACACCGCAGAAAAGCTCCAAATAATGCTCATACTGCTGCTCCTCATCGCTCTGCCCTCCTGCAGCCACGGGCTCTGCCAAAATCTTCAGAAAACGGCAAAAAAAAGAACAAAATCAACCTGGCATCTTGTGGGCACGGTTACTGCACACATCAGGGCAGCATCTGCATATCGTGCCCAGTCAGCCACAAAAATAAGGCAACCCAGTCTCCTCATGGTCTGGGGCATGGAAGAGATTATTCTTGTCTTAGTCTGAACAGGGAGAGGGGGGAAAAAAGCAGAGTATGGGTAGAGTGGTGGTAGGAATAAAAACAGCTTGAGGAAAGTCGGCGAGATCAGTGCATGAATATTCTCAAAGTGCAGAAATCCTGCCAGACACAGGGGGAGAAAACCCAGACATTTCACATGTCAGGAATAAAACCATCCCCAGCAAATCTCATTTTTAAACCGGTGAAAAATTCCCAAGCCGTTCCAAAATGTTTCGCTGCTTGTGTGTGACCAGAAGAATGTCATGGCAGGAATTGAGGGGACAAAGACCTCGGTCCCACTCGCTGGGGGTTTGGCCAGGGAAAAGCAGCAGCAGAGGCACCAGTGAGTCCCATTTATCCCAAAATCCCGACTCTGGTGGCATCAGGTGCTGGGGTTGGGAGTTGGACTGGGAGCAGATGGGGGAGATGGGTGGGAGCAGAGCTGATGTCTGGGCACAGCTTCACTCGTGGCCTGGCAGAGGGAAATGTCACCCTTTCCTTCAAACGTTGTGAATGGATCAATCAATTAAAAAAAA
>VZRF01009546.1:248372-329256 GCA_013396875.1 Vireo altiloquus | reverse complement strand
AAAAAAAAAAAAAAAAGGCAGTTTAGAGTGCCCTGGCCACATGTTAGAGTGACCTGGATCCTCATTCCCTCCCCGTGTCCCCCTCCATTCCCTGCTGTATCCCCCCATTACCTGTCCCCTGTTCCCTGTCCCCTGTTTCCTGTCCCCCATTCCCTGTCCCCATTCCCTGTCCCCATTCCCTGTCCCCATTCCCTGTCCCCATTCCCTGTCCCCATTCCCTGTCCCCATTCCCTGTCCCCATTCCCTGTCCCCATTCCCTGTCCCCATTCCCTGTCCCCATTCCCTGTCCCCATTCCCTGTCCCCATTCCCTGTCCCCATTCCCTGTCCCCATTCCCTGTCCCCATTCCCTGTCCCCATTCCCTGTCCCCATTCCCTGTCCCCATTCCCTGTCCCCATTCCCTGTCCCCATTCCCTGTCCCCATTCCCTGTCCCCATTCCCTGTCCCCATTCCCTGTCCCCATTCCCTGTCCCCATTCCCTGTCCCCATTCCCTGTCCCCATTCCCTGTCCCCATTCCCTGTCCCCATTCCCTGTCCCCATTCCCTGTCCCCATTCCCTGTCCCCATTCCCTGTCCCCATTCCCTGTCCCCATTCCCTGTCCCCATTCCCTGTCCCCATTCCCTGTCCCCATTTCCTGTCCCCCCCATGTCCCCCCATCCCATCTCGGCCGGAGCCGCAGCGCCACCTCCCGGCCCTGTGGGGCAGCGCCCCAGCCCCGGCACAGCCTCATTAGAGCCGCACTTAATCGCTGTTTTTCCTTTGTTTTCCTTCGTTTCCAGCGGGTTTTGTTTGGTTTGGTTTGGGGGGGGGAAGTGCGTGTTTTTCCCCACGAGGTGTGGTACAAACAGGGCTGAGTCCCACATTTCAGTGGGATTTCTGTGCAAAACGCAGCCTCTGACTGCTCCCCTCGGTCCATCCCAGGCAGTTGGGGCAGTTTGGGATTTCCATCTCTCCCTTTCTCTGCTCGAGTCCTTCTGAGGCCATTCCCCATCAGCAAACTAAGAAATTAGGAAGAAAACAGTCGGCAGAGGACCAAAAATGGATCATTTAAAGCCTTGGCTGAAGTTTTCTGGTTGGTATTTCGGTTTGAGTTCACAAAGCTTTTTGCAGCCGCATTTGAACTTTGTGGTTGCGGAAAGTCCTTCACCAAAACAGATTTAAAATGCTGTAAATGCCATTACCTGTCCATCACCAGCCAAACTCAGACAACCCCTGGAGAATCCAATCTCTGGAATTTGACTTCCCAAAGCTCTTCTCTTGGGAGTTTGTGCTGGAGATCAGTGCATGCTTACAGGCCTGTTTTCCTTCAGAAGTGGATAAAAGATAACAGAGAGCCATTTAAATCCAATTAAATAACTCCTTTCCCACCTGGCTCTGTACAAAAATGGAAGGAGCAGCTATGGAGAGGTCACCCAGGGAAAGGGACAACCATGGGCACCCCAAAGCAGTGTTCAGAATTTAACAAGATTTAAGTCTGCACCCACTCTGGGACCCCAGGACCTCAAGGGCTGCACTCCCTCCCTCCAGCCAGCCCCACAGCAGCAGAATTGCTGAGCTGATTCCCCTTGACTCCCTCCATTAACAACCAGCCTGCCTGAAATGAAGCAAAACCAGGCAAATGAGGGGCAGGAGGAGATTTTTTCCGAGGCAACAGAGTCAGCTCCTGTTCATTAACACTTAGGGAGCTTTAAACATCTCCCAGCAGTGCCATTGCTGCTCTCTCTCTCTGCTGACAGACTCTGCTGCTGTGCTTGTCTCCGAGCTGAAGTCCAAGACAAAACAACAATAAAATCCTACATGGAATCTAACACAGCCTCCCAGCAGCGCACACTTTGTTGGGACTTATTAACCAGCTCCCAGCTTGTTCCCTGCATAATCGGTTTGCACTTCAAAGCCTCCGCCAGCAGACAGGGCTAAATGATGGTGTTAAACTCAATCATGCATAAAATTAATTAGTTTGGGGGCAGGACAGTGGATATTGGTTGTCAAAAGTTGGGATATTAATGCTGGATGGGGTTGCTCAGGGCTCTGGGGACCTTTAACTTCCCGAGCAAATCCTCCTGCTCTGATATCCAGGATGTGGCTTTTTAAGTGGGGTGGAAGGGAAGAGAACTGGTGGCTCCCTGCAGGGAATGGTTCAGGAATGCCAGAATTATCCCTGGAGGAGCAGAAGGCTGTGCTGGTTCCCCATAAAGGCAGAGGGATTCCTCCCACACTTGGATAAATGAACATTTGCAAAATTAGACACAGATTAGGTCAGATACAAACAGATGCTGCAGAAAACCCACAGCATTATAGAATTATAGAATTCCAGCATGGTTTGGGTTGGAATGGACCTTAAAGGCCATCCCATTCCAGCCCGTGCTGGACAAGGACACTTTCCACCATCTCAGGTTGTCCAGCCTGGCCTTGGGCACCTCCAGGGATGGGACAGCCACATCTTCTCTGGGCAAGCTGATAATAATTCCATATAATTCCCCCCAAAGAGCTGCTCTGCACCTCCAGCTGTGCCTGAGACACTTGGCAAAGGTGTCCCGAGTTTCCCAAGAGGTGATCAGAGGAGTCCAGGGATCTCTGAGGCCCCAGCCTGGGTTCTGTTCCTCTCAAATCAGCAGGAGGGAAAACAGCATCTGGCTCCTCACCCACGTCAGGTCACTTCAGGGAACGCTCCCTTGTCCCCAGCGTCTCTGCTTTCCTCCTGGGATAATCCTGTCCCAATTAGCTTTTGAGGACTTGAGAATTAATTTAATTATTTTCTAGCCTCCCCATCGAGGCCAACAATCGCAGCTCCCGGAGCTGGGGGGCACGGGGGCTACTCGAGTCTCTCCTGCCTGCCCACCAGGGGTTTAGCAGCGATTTTCACATCTCGTCTTAATGCAGCACCGAGCTGTAAATCTGCCCCTGGCCGGGGCAGGGCTGGCTCTCACCTCGGTGTGACAGGAACGGCGCTTCATTAAGCCTCAGGGTGGGATTTGATGCCCTGGATTGATGGGAATCATCTGCGAGGAAGGGCAGCAGCTCCGGGTCCAGGCTCGGGGTTGAGCTCTTTGGTGCTCGCTGGGAAGGGCAGAGCTCCCCAGAGAGAACCAGGCACGGAACATCCACTAAAAACAGAGATTTGAATGGGCCAAGGCAGAACCGCACCTAATTTGAAAAGAGGGCTGTGATCAGAGCATGGGCTCTCTAAATTTTGGGGGTTTGGGGTTTTTTGTTTGTTTGTTGTTGTTGTTGCAAAGAAAAAAAACCTGTGTAAAACCTCAAACACACATAAAACCTCAAGGCACAAAACCCCAAGCACCTCTCCCTTCCATCCCCACCTAAACCAGGCTGTGACTCCTCACATTCCCCACTCCAGGAGGAGCCCAGGGGCTCGGCCCGTGGCTGGGCTGAGGGAGGGATGCTCCATTCCAGCCAGAATTGCGGCTCCCCGGCCCAGCCGAGCTACAGGTGACAGAACCGCGCTCTCGGCAGGCTCCAAAATGTCATTTTCCTGCCACGCGGGGCAACAATTCCCTCTTGCAGCAGCGCTAAAAGCATCCCCGCGGCCTCTCGGGTGTGTTGTGCGAACGCGCATGGAAATCGCTCCGAGAGATGCTCAGCAATTAACACCGCGCGTGCGGGGAGCGAGACACAGCCATCGTCTGCCCGTGTTAAACGATTTTTTTTTTTTTTGGAGGCGCAGAACCGACTGCCACAGCCTAATCCAGCCTTCGGCTAAAATAATCCTCTCCGTCTACGAGCCGCCTGGAAAAATCGGTGTTGTGCTCCCCTTGTTGTGCTCCCCTTCAGCGTTATCAGGCACTCAGAGGCACCAAGCCAGGTCGTTAAAATCAGATTTTGAGGAGGGGGCAGAACCACTCCTGTTCCGCCCTGCTCCAATTCCTCAGCGGACAATGAGGACGCAGTGAAAGGATTTGCTTCTCTCACAGCTCTTGACCATCGGCTTTGCCATCAAAGCCACAATTCCCTCTTCGCCCAGCTGAGAAATCCTGGTCTGCAAGAGGCTCTTTGGAGGCAGAGGGACAGTCTGCCTGCTTTGTAACCAAAAATACCAGCTCCTCCCCAAAAGAAATCAGACACTGAACTTCATAAGGAAAAGTTCAAAGCCGAGATGAAGAAGAATATTCAGCTTTTGGAAATTTTAAACCTGATTTCCCACAGAGCAGAGCTCCCTGAGCACTGGAGAAAACACCTGAGTTGGGTGAGGAACATCCCCGCCTGTCACAGCGACATTAGCGGGAATAATCCCAAATTCCCACTGCAGCGGAGTCCGTTCAGCATCCCAGATCCTGGGCATGGCTTCCAGGGGGACTTTAGATCCGCTCAGGGCAGGGCAGGGAGAGCAGAGCTCGGAGCCCTTCACTCCCAGGGAGGGAATCCATTGCCCAGAGCTGTTCCACACCCTCCTGCCGTGGTCCCACACCTTCCCGCCCCTTCCCTTTCCCCGGGCGCGGTCCGGGACGCTCTGTGCCGCCGCTGTGCTTTGTCACCTTCTCCTCAGACACCTCACTCCGGCAGGGGATTAAGGAGCATTAAGTGCCCTCCCGAAGGCTCCCGTCCGCTCGTTCCGCCTGCCAGAGAGCCCAGATGGGAGCAGATTGAGGATTAACTCCTCTCGTCCTCCCCAAAGGACAAGGAGGGGGGTGCGGGGTTGGGTGGGAGCAGGGAAGGGCTCCCCACGCTCCTGCAGGATCTGGGAGCCCAATTCCCGACAAAAGCTCGGCACTGCAGGTCGGTGGGGCAGGGGAGCAATTTTGGGGAGGTGTCACCTCTCACCGAAACCACTGCCGTTGTCGGAGCTGCAGCTCCTGGCTCCCTCCAGGGAGATCTGCTCCCCCCCAGACCACATCTGGGGCAGCACCTTTTGGGGTGCAGAGCTGTGGTGCTCCCCAACCTCCTCATCTGGGGCCTCCACCCTGGCAATCCCCACCATGGCAGCATCCTCAGGGCACGGGAACGAGCCCGGGAATGCAGAGCCGAGCCCAGGGAACATCCCAGTGCCACAACTCCATCCCCGCTGCCAGCACCTCCTGCCCCCGGGGTTTAGAGGAGAGGCACCACTCGGAGCTCTGCTTTCTGCTTCGCTTGCAGGAGCGCAGCTCCGGCAGCAGACAGAGCATCAGGGCTCTGTTTCCAAGGAGATCTTCACACACTGATGGAGAGAAAAAAAAAAAAACCCACCGAACGCATTTCGTGCAGGCTGAAGGTACAATTCCTCTGGCGCTTGTTATCTGTTGAGCACGGCGAGCTAAACTACGAGTGGAACTACAATAATGAGCGTTAATTGGGCTTGTTTTGTGCTGTTCTCTACAGAAAAAAAAAAAAAAAGGTGGCAAGGAAAGCAGTTGTTCAAACAGCTGAAGGGAAGCAGCACTTCAGTGACCAGGCCGTGATTCTGTGAATTTGTCTCTCAGCATCCCAAAGTGCCTTGGCTTAGCACTCCAAAGGCTTTCAGGGTGAAAATATCAGGGCAGGTAAGGAGTTCTCAGTGTTTTAATTATCAACATAAGCTGACCTCGGTGCTGGTCGCCCAGAGGGGACTCTCCCCTCACCAGGGAGCTGCCCTACTCCAGCCGAGTTCTGCTGTTTCCTCGGGGCTCGACCCTCAAACCGGCGAGAACAACCTCCCATCACCGAGCCTTGAACTTGGCTGCAGCAGGGCGAGTTCAGATTCCTGCTGACGGCGTTTTCCCCACGATTCATCATTTTCTAATACCTTGCCCCGAAGCAGCTGCTCCCCTGCTCTCCCTGATTGATGCCTCTCCCACCTGCAGGGTGATGGGCTCTGAATAACCACGGAATTTCCATCAGACCAGAGCCGAGGTCATGGCAAGGCTCTTATTCTGAGATATTCAATTAATTCCTATTTTAAATCCTGGGCCCTCCTTTGTCTGCACACAGCAGAGGGAGGTTCCCCTCCCACTCCAGAGCCCTCCAGCATCCCAGTCCCCACTGGGATTATTCCAGCTCCTATTCCAGCTGCAGGTGCTGATCCCTGAAGCATCCCAAGCTCCCACCCGGCCCTGAGCTCTGCCAAACTCACCCCCACGCTCAGCACCAGGGAGTCCTTCCTGCCACCAACAAATTTCCTAGCAAGGCTTTTAATAAAAATATCGCAACCCAACCCCTTTCTCCAGGCTCTAGGGGCCTGAAAAATCTCGTGCACAGATCAGATTTTCACTCCATAAAGCAAATTACAGGAGCTAAAGAGCTTTCCCAGCCTGGCCCCGTTGTCACTGCTGCCTGGGTGGGAATTCTATCCCAGGTGGATCCTCCTTTCCCCTGTGTCTGTCCACACCGCAGCTAACACACAGCAGAGGACAGGAAAAAGCCATTTGTTTGCAGCCTTGAAATGTAATTTTGGTTGTTGCTCTCTCTTTTTTTTTTCATTATTGATTTTAAGGTTGTAAAGCTCTGGCCGTGTCTGGTTTTTAAATGCTAATGACGGTAACAGCGAGAGGGGATGAGGGAGCAGGGGAGGAAATTGAAGCATTTCACAGCTACCGAAGTCTTTAAACATCCCCGGCTATACGAGGAAACCAACAGGGAGAGCTTAGGGATGATAAACAAGTAATTTGCTATCTTGAACGCCTGTAGCTTCAATTTTTCCTCTGGCGGTTGCCTCTGCTTAAGCAGGTTTGCACACATGTGGGTCAAAATGCAAAGACACAGCGAAACAAGGAGGGGGAAATAAACTCTAATGGAGTTATCAGCCTCAACAACAGCCCGGGATGGGATTGCTTTCATTCAGCACAAAGCTCCTGATGCTCTTTACCAGCCTGGGAGGCTTTTCTGGGACAAGGGGACTCCAAACTCCACTGCTGTGGGGTCAGGGGTCTCTGTGGGGTTTCACCTGTGATTCTGAGGGTGGTTTGGGGAGATTTGGGGTGTTTGAGGGCTGCCCCAAACCTCAGGAACATCAGGAGAAGCAGGCAGGATGAAGGGAGGGATGCTTTGAATTGCCAGCTTGGACACAGCCCCTCCAGCTCAGCTGGCGTTCAAGACAACATTTTTTGGGCCCTGATCTTTTAAAATGCAGCTCTTTGTTGTTCTGCTTGCCAACTTTTACAGCTTCCCATGGATTCTCCATGAAAATTCTCCTTCTGCCCAGCAGAGTCCCTGGCAGGCACCGCTCTGGGACACTCCCCGAGTGCTCAGCAGATTAATTTATGCACCCACACAGGCTCTCTAATATTAATCAGAAGCAGGGGTTTTAATTAAGTGGAAAAAAACCAAGTCTGAATGAGGGAACAGGGGGAGGAAAAGGTGAGGCTGGAAAAGGTTTCATTTCTGGCTTTAAATGATGGAAGCTCCTCTTCAGTCCCAGGTGGACATTTAGAGGCAGTTTAACATTTTTGGGGCATTTCATGAGGTTTTAGAATGGACCAGGACTGGTTTGAATCCTTTGCACTCCCAATCAGAGCTGCAACCATCCTCTGGTCCACTCCCACCCCGCAGGGAAATTTATTCCCCCAGAGAGACACCACAAAGTGGCTTTCCTGAGAAACTCTTCACAGATATTGCAAGCCACACACACACAAAAAAATCAAATTACATCAAGTTTTCAGCATCCATATTGTCCAAATTTGAGAAAAAAGAGGGACAAAAGATTGGTCAACAGCAAGAGCAAGTTGGGCTTTGAAGTCTCAGCAGTTTCTACTTCCAGGAGGTGGAGGGGGAGCTCATTCATGGCTTCATTTTGACAGAGAGCTGGCATTTAATACAACAGGAGATACCAGGAATTCCCAGCCCTCATTACCTCCCTCAGCCTTTCCAAGGAGACAACCCCGAGATGCTCTAAAGCAGTCGCAACACCATTAATTTTATGGCATCTGAACCAGCACAAAATGAACCAAATCTGGCTTTTCCTGACCCCAACCGCAGAAAACATTTCAGTGATTAAATGCTAAAGACAGACCAAGCCTGCTCCGTGCTGTCAGCAGTAAAATTTAACAGCGTCACATACCACAAATGAAATATTTGTGTTGAGAAGGCAGCCAGAGCAGCGCATAAACCCGAGCCAGCACGTTTTATTTATTGAACCAGCAAGCTGCCCACAAAGCAGGTGCCGTGCCAAACGATTTTGCAATCACAAAACCTCTGTCTGTGCTGCCCAGAACGAGCACGGGGTGCCAGCTCTGACAGGAAAACAGAGTTTTCTGCGCTCTGCTTTGGGGTGTGCTGACCTAAATGACCAAAAATGAGCAGTGTGATGCAGCATTACCCCCACAAACCGGATTTAGGAGCTCAGAAACGCAGCGATGTGGTCCCGGAGCCTCTCCCGGGGGGAAAGGGAGGGGTTACAGCAATTTTCACCCCATTTCAGGGCTCTGAAAGTCACCTGGACCCCAACCAGGTGCCCTCCCTGGACACAAAAAACGCATTGCCAAAATCCTGCAGGGTTTTCCTCATCCCATAGCTCCTCCAGCCTCTGCTCCCAAAGCCTGGCTTAGGGGGAATGGCCTGAACTGGGACCAGGCTGGGCTGGGGACAATCCCCATCCCGCTCCCTCAAGTTCCAGTTTCTCTAGAAAGCCTCTGCCCTTGCTGAATTGGAGTGTTGAGGGAGCCAATCACCGATTGATTGTCCTGTATTTATCTCCCTAATTGTTGCTAATTACCTTGTATTGTACTCCCTTTTTTCGGATTTTTTCTTCACTGCTCCCCTGAAAGGGAGCCTGAGAGCAGAGGGGGATGGATGTATGCAAATCGAAGGAGCCTTTGCATCATGGGATCATTTTTATGGAATAAAAAACCCCTCAGACAACGAGCGACACACAACCAAAAGACTTAAAAGACGCCACAAGTTGAGGAAAGAGTAGACACATCTCGTAACTGATTTGGGTTGCCACCCTGACCTCAAAAGAACTGGACTAGTGTCTACACTGGACTTCAAATCGAGAAAACCAATGTTTCAGGGCTTCCATGAGGGCGGAGGTTGGATATCTACTGCAGTGTAGGTTAGAAGCAGCTTGACACGTTTTCATCTTCTCCGGATTGCTGGCGGGAGTTAAGGTACTGGGAGTGCGTCATGTCGGGACACTGTGCCCTGTTAAATCGTATAAAAAAAGAGGTAAACTTTAATGAAGGCTTTAACCCAGTTCACTGCAGGTAGAGGTGAAGTAGGGGAAATCTTTGGGGTGCGGGTAGAGGTGGAGTAGGGGGAACTCGGGTAAACGTAGAGTAGGAAAGGGGACTCGGGTAAAAGTAGAGTAGGGGGGACTCGGGTAAACATAGAGTAGGGGGGACTCGGGTAAACGTAGAGTAGGAAAGGGGACTCGGGTAAAAGTAGAGTAGGGGGGACTCGGGTAGACGTGGAGTAGGAAAGGGGACTCGGGTAAAGGTGGAGTAGGAGGGACTCGGGTAAACGTGGAGTAGGGCTGACTCGGGTAAACGTGGAGTAGGGGGAACTCGGGTAGAGATGGAGTAGGGGAACTCTTTGGGGTGCGGGTAGAGACATTTCCAGCGACTTTGCTGCGGGGCCGAGGCTCAGCTGCACGAAGCAAAGCATGTCTGGCTCCTGCTGTGGCAGAGCCGCATCCCCTCCTCCCCAGGCTCTGCGACAGACAGAGCCCAGCAGGAGATCCCAGGGCAGAGATTCGGGAGGGTCTGACTGGCAGAGACGCTGCAAACCAAGGGCAGATTGTCCCCAGCAGGAGAGGGGACACGGGGGAGGATTCCCAGCCTTTGAGAACGCCATTTGGTAAAAATCCCCCTGCCAAACCCAGGGATGGGCAGAGCTCCGGAGGGGATCGGCACTCACCTGCCCGGGACCGGCGGGGAGGGAAAAATCCCAGCCCAAGGATGCTGCTCTCACACGGGGACACCGGGGAGGGACCTGCCGGGCTGCCCAAGGATGCTGCTCTCACACGGGGACACCGGGGAGGGACCTGCCGGGCTATAAAACCCAGCCCAAGGATGCTGCTCTCACACGGGGACACCGGGGAGGGACCTGCCGGGCTATAAAACCCAGCCCGGGGACGCTGCTCTCACACGGGGACACCGGGGAGGGACCTGCCGGGCTATAAAACCCAGCCCGAGGACGCCGAGAGCCTCCAGCGCTCCCCGTGGAGACGGGGCTGGGACACGCTCACCTGGCTGCTCTTCCTGGGATGAAAAAGCCAAAGCGATGCAGTCTCTGTAGCGTTTTCTGCCGCTTTTAAGGAGGATTTCTCCTTCCCCTCGGATTTACCTGAGCAGGGGGGGAAAGGGGATGCACAAGGTGAGCAGTGCAGGGAGAAACGGGGATTTGGGGATGTTTAGTGCAGATAAGAGAAATATCAAGGTCTGAAGCAGGGATTTGGGAATGTTCAGTGAAGAGGAGAGAAGTATCAAGTTCTGAACCAGGAGCTCTTGCACTGCTCTGCTTCACAGGAATATTTCCAGCCCAGGCAGAGAGGGAATTGCAGCTGCTTAGCACAGGGTGAGTGTGGTGCTGACAGGTGCCAGCCTGCCCTGGGCTCGGGGACGGCTGGAGGAGACACATCCAGGCAGGAGAAGAGGAGCCAGAGCTCAGGGCAAGCCCTGGGGACACGGGGAAGGGGACAGCAGGACATCAGAGGTAGCCTTGGAGCTCTGTGCTCCTGTAGAGCCTCCCAGGGAGATGGAGCCAGGCTGGGGCTGGAACAGCTCCCACCAGAGCCCACCTGGGCACGGCCAGGGGCTGCTGAGCCTGGCAGGGGCCCCCAACCTGACGCTGCTGCACACCCGGGACGAGGAGCTGGCCAAGGCCGAGGTTGGGGTGCTGGGCACCATCCTGGCCATGGCCACCGTGGGCAACCTGGGCGTGCTGCTGGCCATGTACCGGCTGAGGAGGAAGATGAGCCGCATGCACCTCTTCATCCTGCACCTGGGGCTGACCGACCTGGGCGTGGCCCTGTTCCAGGTGCTGCCGCAGCTCCTCTGGAAGGTCACCTATCGCTTCCTGGGGCCCGACGCGCTCTGCAGGGCCGTCAAGTACCTGCAGGTGCTCAGCATGTTCGCCTCCACCTACATGCTCATGGTGATGACCCTGGACCGCTACCTGGCCGTGTGCCACCCTCTGCAGTCGCTGCAGCAGCCCAGCCGCCAGGCCTACGCCATGATCGGGGCCACCTGGCTGCTCAGCTGCCTGCTCAGCCTGCCCCAGGTGTTCATCTTCTCGCTGCGGGAGGTGCGCCCTGGCTCGGGGGTGCTGGACTGCTGGGCGGATTTCGGGTACCCGTGGGGAGCGCGCGCCTACATCACCTGGACCACTCTGTGCATCTTCGTGCTGCCCGTGGGCATCCTCAGCGTCTGCTACAGCCTCATCTGCCACGAGATCTGCAAGAACCTCAAGGGCAAGACGCAGAGCGGTGCCCCCGGGGTGGCAGCCCCCGCAGCCCCCGGTGGCACGGGGAAGGGCGGGCAGCCCTCGCGGGTGAGCAGCGTGCGCACCATCTCCCGCGCCAAGATCCGCACCGTGAAGATGACTTTTGTCATCGTGGCTGCCTACGTCACCTGCTGGGCACCCTTCTTCAGCGTGCAGATGTGGTCGGTGTGGGATGAGGATGCTCCTGATGATGGTGAGTGGTGGTGGTGGTGGTGGGGAGGACTTGGGGGTGGTCTCAGAGAGGGTGCAGAGCGCTGGGAACCCCAGGAATGTGGTTGGGTTTTTAACAAGCTAGAGCTGTCTGTCATTTTGGGATTTAAAAAAAAAACCAACAACAAAACACATAGGTAGGGCTACAGATTTCGTACCCAGTAATGATTATAAAATACAATTTTCAGAGTCAAATCGTTCCTTTCACCAGAAAAAAACACTGAGAAGTGATGGTTTCTGGCCATCATCTGTAGGGATGTGCAAAGACATCTTTGCCATGGTGTCTTTCCTATACTGTGGGAATTTACAGAGGTTTCAGGAGGGGATTTCTGAGTTCATAGATTGGTTTTTATATCCTGGAAATTTTCAGTAGCTTTCTTAGCAGCAGAAGGAACTTCACCCAAGATTGAAAGTGCTGTGGGAGATGCTTTGGGCAGCAAAGAGGCTGAAGGAAAGTCCAGAAGCTGCTGGGTCTCACCTCTCCGAGGATGTGCTCCAGCACATTCCCACAGCAGAGCATCCCCACCTGAAGGGTAGAGCCTGGCTCTGCAACTCTCCTGCCCGAAGGAATTCCAGTGGGACGGGAATGTGAGCCAGGAGAGCCCAGGGGTCCTGCCCACCCCCCGGGGAGGTTTCATCTCTCTCTCTTGCCTCTCCAGAGTCCACCGACGTGGCTTTCAGCATCACCATGCTGCTGGCCAGCCTCAGCAGCTGCTGCAACCCCTGGATCTACCTGTTCTTCAGCGGGCACCTCCTGCAGGACTCCGGGCGCTGCCGGGGCTGCTGGGGCCGCCCCCGGGCTGGGCTGCGCAGACCCAACTCCACCGGGAGCCTGTGCAGCAGGAAAACCACGATCCTGAGCCACAGCCACCAGGCCGGGGTGCCCCTGCACGGGGACAGCGCCAGGGAGCTGTACCAGCCCTGCGACGAGGGGGTGACAGAGTCGGGCACGCTCTGAGGCTGTGGTGACACCGAGCAGCTGCCACCAGCGGTGACACCTCTCGCTTTGTCGCTGCAGAGCTCAGCTCTCCCCGCCTGGCGGCACCGTGCTTTGCACAAATCGCGCTGTTTTCACCCAGAAAAGCGTCGCTCTCCGCCTTGTCCTCGCTGCTGTGCGTGCCGTGACCGTCGGGGGATGGACAGAGCCCCTGCGGCCACTGCCTGACCACAGCATCCACCCCCCGTGTGTATAGGGAAACCTCTGGCCGCTCTCCTTCGGAAAGAGGCCATGCTGCATCCTCCTGGAAGGGATGCTGCATCCTTCAGGAAAGAGGGGATGCTGCACCCACAGAATCCTCCTGGAAGGGATGCTGCATCCTTCGGGAAGAGGGGATGCCGCAGAATCCTCCTGGAAGGACGCGAGCTTTGTGCTCCCCAGCTGCCAGCAGAGCAGCCTGAGCTCGGCAGGAGGCAAAGCGGCTCCATCTGCTCCAGAGCTCGCCGCCAGTTCCTCCTCTCGCACCCTCGGGGTGTTGGGGGCCGAGCAGACAGCGAGTTCAGAGCTGTCCCACACCCCGGGGTGCAGCACACTCCCCACTCGGGGCTGCGGAGCTCCCCTGGCCTGGAGCTGCCCTGCTGTCACCTCCCCGGGGCCAGGCACGGGGCACTCATGTCCCCTCGTGCTGGGCTCCACTGTCCTGCACCCGCTGTGCCAGCTGGAGCACCCCAAATGTGCCACCAGCATCCCCGAGGAGCTGCTGGGAGCAGCCCCGGCCCCGCTCCAGCTCAGCCGGGCACATCCTGCCTCTCTCCGTGCCCTCTTCCCACCAGGATCGCTCCAGCCCCAGCCCCTGTGTTCAACATCTGCTGCACCCCCGGCAGAGCCTCCCTCGTGCTGCTTCGCTGCTGCTTTGGGCTGATTTAGCAGGGATTGGGGTCCCCAAACCACCCAGGGCTAGGACAGCAGGGAACTCGGTTCCCTTCTGCTGCCAGCCTGGCCTCTGCCCTTCTCCCAGGAGCTGTTTTGGGCAGGATTAAGTCATGGATGAGGCAGCAAAGAGCATCCATTTGCTCTGGCAGTTGAGCTCCAAAGCTGCTGATGAAGATGTCCAAGTGTCCCAGCGAAGGTTCCCAACTCCCTGAGAGCCACGGGATTATTCCTTCCACTAGCACAGGCTAAAGCTGTAAAAATAAGATATTAAGAGTAAAATATTTTGAAATCTTCAATATTTTCGCTCTTTAATCACCAGGCATTTGAGTCAGATTTCCCAGAATCTTCCACTCCCTGGTTTCGGCCTCACCTCCAGTTCCATAATCACCTCTCCTGAGGTTTCCAACGTTACCCAAGAATTGTTGGGGGTTGTTGGAACATTTTCCTTCATGTGCCCTTCGAGTTGGGCCAGATCTGCACACCAAGGTCATGAAACCACGAGTGCCTGTCTCCCCATGCCGTGATCGATCCCAAATCAATTGTCTCACAACCTTTCATTAAGGCTCAGCGTGGCTGAGCCTGTTTAAAAGGCACTTGGGGCAGCTCCACCCCTGGGGAAGGGAGGCTGTGCCAGCAGGCAGCAGCTCCATCCCCTCACAGAGCTCCCACTGGGGCACAGGTCCCATTCCCAGGCACTTTGGAAGTTTATTTCTCGAGAAATCTGAAATAACAAAATGCAGAGTGAGGAGCAGAGACATCGCCCAGGTGGGGAGAGACCAACCCCAGGAGCAGGGACAGAGCAGGGAGAGCAAAAGGTGGGAGATGAAGAACATCATCCTTGTTGGGTGGCAAGGGAAAAACTGCATTTAAAAGGGATTTCTGAGACTGATGAGCAAAGCAACATCACTGAGAGGAGCTGCCAGCCAGTTCTGTGAGTGTTTTGAGGATTGCTGCATCTCCCTCCCTGAACTACAGCCCGTCTTGGGAGGCTGGGGGGATGTTTCATTTGCTTCCACAAAACGAGGGAAAAAGGGCCATGACACAACAGCAGAGAGCTCATTCCAGCCTGGCTGGGAGGAGCCCTCCCCTGCAGCACCCCACAGCCCTCAGGAACAGAGCTGCCTTTAAGGAAAACGCCAAGGACTCTGTGCCCACGGGTCGGGGTGGTACCAATGGTGCAGCCTGTGCCAGGCGGTGCCCCAGGGGAAGGGGACAGTGCCAGAGCTGTGCAGCTGCTGGGGGCTCTGGGCACCTCTGAGCAGCAGCACCATGGTGTGACAGCTTCACCGTGGTGTGACAGCTTCACCTTGGTGTCAGAGCTTCACCTTGGTGTGACAGCTTCACCTCGGTGTCACAGCTTCACCCCAGTGTCACAGCTTCACCTCAGTTGTCACAGCTTCACCTCGGTGTACTCGACAGCCTTGGATGCCCTGGGGCTGGAGAAGGGCCATATTTTCCTCTTCTTTGGGTCCACGTTGACGTAATCCATCCCAGTCTTCATGTTCTCATAGTCCTGGGCACAGCCTGGCTCGGGTTCTTTCCCCAGGAACACTAGGGATGTGTAATTGATGTTTTCCTCTGTGCCAGGGCCCTGCAGGAGAAAAATGAATCCCAGGTCAGGCCCCAGCATCCACCCAGGAGCCTTTGCCCCGCACAAGTTCAAAGAATCATGGAATGGTTTGGGTTGGAAGGGATTTTAGAGCTCATCCAGTGCCACCTCTGCCATGCACAGGGACACCTCCCACTGTCCCAGGCTGCTCCAAGCTCTGTCCAGCCTGGCCTTGGGCACTGCCAGGGATCCAGGGGCAGCCACAGCTTCTCTGGGCACCCTGTGCCAGGGCCTGCCCAGCCTTCCAGGGAAGATTTGTTTCCTAATTTTGCAAATCTCCCAGGGATTCTTCCCTCTGAATGGGTGACACTGGAATGCTGCGCGTGGCAGGGGACAACAACCCCCCAGCCTTATTTATGGAAGGAATAAATGGAATATGGAATAAAACACATTTATTTCAATGTGGTTTGATGGATTTGCCCCTCCTGGAGCTGCTCTGGGGGGTCTCAAGCTGGACATGGGTGGGCTGGGGATGTTTCTGCCAAGGCTCTGTGGTACCTGAGGGCAGGAAGGGCTGTCCGAGTCCTCCGAGGTGTCTGAGGATGTGTCGCTGCTCCCTTAAAAACAGGAAACATTTACCAGCCCCAGCTCTTCCCAGGGGCTTAAAGGGAATGAAGGATCAGGGAGAAAAAGTGAACACGCTCAGGAGTGAAAATTCCAAATCCACGAAGCATCAGTGGGATCCCTCCCCACTTCACTTCCTGGAGAAGCTGGGCAAGGAGATCCCAGCTGGGCAGGAGCGATGGGAACGGGAAGGAGTGATGGGAATGAGTAGGAGCGATGGGAATGGGCAGCAGTGATGGGAATGGGCAGGAATGATGGGAATGGGCACAGGTGATGGGAATGAGCAGCAGTGATGGGAATGGGCAGCAGCGATGGGAATGGGCAGCGACTCCTGCTTGGCCCTTTGCTCACCCCTTGCTCCTGCCCCTGGGCTGTTCACAGCTCGTAAGGGAGAGACATCCCATGAATGCCACCCAAAAATTCCCATCCCTGTGCCAGGACAACGCCCTGGCACTGCAGGACCCCCTTACCTGCGTAGGCTGGTGCTGGGTTTTGTGCCTGGGGCTGTTGTGCCTTTTCCCCTCCTGGTGCTGGTGCTGGAGCTGGGCTGGGATGAGGGCCAGGATGAGAGCTGGGATGCTCCCCAGGGCTGCTGCTCGCCTGCCTCCCGTGGGAATGTTGGGCTGTGACCAAGAGGAGAGTGAGCCTTGGCTCCAGCTGTGCACCCCACACTCAGTCCAGCAGCCCAAGTGCAAACCAATCCACCCTGAAATAATTCCTGCTGTGCCCTGGAGCAGGCTCATATCCATAAATTCAATTATTGGGATGATCCAATGCCCTGCTGTCCCACCAGGAGAGGCCCCAGTGACAAATCAGGGCCTCTTCTGGCACGTTTGGATTTATTTTGACCCCAAGCAGAGCTGGGCTTTGTGCAAATGTGAGCAGCAGTCAGTGTGAAAGACTTTCCTGCTAGAAATTACAGCTTCATCTGAATTCATACTCTATGAGCTGACTCTCGGTATTTTCCCACCACTTTACTAAAAGGGCAATAAAAGAAAATGGTTTTGAAGCAAGGCGAGGTTGTCCAGCCCTCCCTGACACCCACAGGCCACCCCCAGCCCTGCCCTGCCCTTTCCCACTCCACCCCAGCACAGGAAACTCCCAGGGAAAGCCACCAAGGCAGTGATCACCAATTTTCCTGCTGAGCATGATGTAAAGGGCCAGCGAGAGGAGAGCGTGGAGCACCAAGGTGACAGCTGAGGTGACAGCCAAGGTGACAGCAGGAATCCAGCTGAACGAGAGAAAAATATTCACTGAAATCCCCAAATTCTTTCCAATCTCCCTGTGGGTTCAACGAGAAGCCAGGAGGAGTTTAAAAGGAGTTTAAAGGAGTTTAAAACTTTTGTCTGTTTTAAACACAGGTTTGCTGGTGGCTTTCAGTTTTGCTTTTTGTCTGTGAGGGGGAAGATGTGCTCCAAAATGTGGGGCTTGGTTTTTGAGAATGATTAGAGCTCCTTGACTCTTGTTTTTTGGGGGGCTTGTCCTCAGAAGGGCTTTCAAAGGTCTCATTGCCAGGGGGGAAATGTGGTGCTGCAGGGGAGAGGGATGTGGCAGATATTATGGAATAATAGAATTATGGAATAATAGAATTATGGAATAATAGAATTACGGAATTATGGAATGGGTTGGGTGGGAAGGGGCCTTGAGGGTCAACCCCTGCCACGAGCAGGGACATTTTCAGCCAGACCAGGTTGCTCAGAGCCCCGTTCAGCCTGGCCTGGGATGGTTCCAGGGATGCTGAGAAGATCTCTGTGCCCCAGAGAGCTTCACTCACCACTCACAAGAGCTCATCCTCCTGCTGAGGCGTCTCCAGGCTCTGGGGGGGACACAGAGAGGCAGCAAGACCTGGTGGCAACCAACAAAAATGGTCCCATTGAGCCTCAGGCTGCTCCACACGAGCTGAAGATCGAGCTCAGCACTTGGAGGCAGTGGTTGGATGTTGCAGATGTAAAATAAAGGGGTTTTATTTTATCCCAGCCCTCCCCCCGTGAGAATCCCTCTGGTTGACACCCTCTCAGAGCCCCAGGCCCTCCCTTATCACTGAATTAATGGCTTTATACACGGTCATATCTGAGGCTTGTCTGGAGCTTCTGAGCTCCACCGTGGCGACAGAATTGAAATTTATTCTTCCTGCTTTAATCCTCTCTCACGGCTCATTTTTTTCTCCTTTTAATCCACAAAAAAACCAAAAAAAATCCCAACAAAAACCCAAAAAAGATAACTATAATCTGGGGGGAAAAAAAAATTCATAGAAAAAGTAACCAGAGGAAGGTCGAGGGTTGGAATGAGACTCTTGCATCAGTTGAGGTCTAGACAGAAATATCAGAGGCCCTCCAACACCTCTGTGTCTGAAACACCTAATTTCAATCCTGTTCAAGTTAAGAGGGTTTAAGGCAGAAGATCAGAACACACCAATGCCCAGGCTGGGCCCCTTGGCTTGGGACTCCTGGCAGTAACACCCCAGGGATTTAGAATAAAACCCAGGGGTGCTCATGGTGTAAAAAATAGCAATAGGGGTGTTCATTTTGTGAGCTTCCACTCGCAAAAAAGCCCTTTAAATCTCCTCTCAGTGCTATAAACTCGCTATTTATAAAGGGCTGATAGGGAGAGATCTTCAGCTGAGGCTTTGATACAGTGATTAAAGCAGCCGTGGTGATTTGATTGATGGGCTGATGGATAAATTGATAGAGCGAAGGCATTATCCTCCCTGCGGAGCAGATCCTGCCGTTTCCTCCATGATTTCTGAGCCCAGTTCATCAAATCTTTCCTGGTAACCACTCCTGTGGAATCCCACTCACCCAAACTCTCCCACAGCTGCCGAGCCAAAAGTGCATTTCTTGAGGGAATTTTCCCCCTTGCTCATTGAACAAACCTGTCCCCAAATATCCTTCTCGCAGGGCTGCCGTTCTTAAAGGGCTCATTTCCTACCGTGGGGCAGGAGACGCTGCTGCAGCAGCAGATAAGGATCTGAAAAATGAGCTGCTCAAAAGGAAATTGCAAAATAAGCCCCAAATCCAACTATCAGCAGCAGCTTCGGTGCTGAGATGGGTATGGCGAGATCGAGGCGCCGATATCGGGTGGGTATCGAAAAATCTGATTTGAGATAGCAGCCAGCGAGAGCCTGGCACCAAATGTGCTTTTTTTGGTGTCTCAGGGAGTTTCTGCAAGCCCCCCAGACTTCAACTTTTTCTCAAGAAAAGTGCTGGAACCGAGACTTGCAAGGAGCTGCTCCTCGGCCGGGCAGCGATGGGGTCAACCCGAGGCGTCGGTGCTCGGCTGAAGGTGAGTTAAAAACTCCAGAATGCCCCAAATTATTTTAATCCCGCTTGAGCCAGGCCCAGCTGAAGCTCAGGATGGCAGCAACACGTGCCCAGGGGGATTCCCAACCCAGCTCTCCTCCCGTTCTTCCACCCCTCTGCTTCCCACGCCGTCGCGTCCAGCGTCCGGCGATGCCGCGGATTTACCTGGGGGTCAGAGCTTTCCTCGCCTTCCCTTCCCCCCAGCTCTGGGGCAGCTGGGGCTGTGCAGGCAGCAGGATTTAGGGCCGTTTCAGGAGGATTTAGGGCCGTTTCAGGAGGATTTAGGGCCGTTCCAGCAGCATTTTGGGTGCAGCGCAGGTCGGGCAGCGCAGCGGCGCCGGATGCGGTCACGCTCTGCTCCCGGGTCAGAGGCACCAAGGAGCCCACGCGAGGTTCTGTGACTCCTCCCCGCTCTCAGTGGCCTCATTTAAGTATATTTGGGTGTTCCTCTGCTGTTCTGCAGCTGTTTTGCTCCTGGGACCCTGCACCCCTCCACCAGTTCTCCATCAATTCTCCATCTTCCAGCAGCTTTGTCCTGAAACTCAGCTGAGCTTCCTTGGAGCAAAGCGGTGCTGAGGGAGCTGAGCCCAGCCCAGCCCTGAGTAACTCACCTGCCACCCAAAACCAGCTCTGAGTGCTTCCAAGGAAACCTTTTCCACAGTGATAAAGCATTTTACACCTCCTGGCTCCGTGTCTGCTGGGCCTCCAGCTGCCATGGAAAATGTTCTGCAACGTTTGGGGTGCGAGCAGCAGCCTGGAGACCTCACCCTGAGGGTTCCCAGGAGGTTTGGGGAGTGCTGGGTTGATGTTCCATAGGGACTGTGGGGTTTGTAGCTCTGGAGCAGCCCTGCAGCAGCCCTACTCTTCCCTGGCAGGAAGGTAAGGAACAAGAAATTCCCTTTTTCCAAGGTCCCTGACTCGTGGGATGGTGCCTGCTCGCCTTTAAACGTCTCCACCACCCCACAGCAATCCTCTCCCGGCGACAAAACCTCCCAGAGGATCCCCCTGGGTTATCCAAAAGTGAAGAGGAGATCCTGAGGAGCACCACCTCCCCCAGGAGCTGTGTCACGACTTGGTGTCACTTCCCAAATTCTCCCTCATCCCCTGGCCCGTGGGGCTCCCTCCATCCCTCAGCTCCACCATCAGATGCTGGTCCTGCTCTCCCCACTCTGCCCCAGGTGAATATTTTGGGGTTTATTCAACCAAAACTTGCTTGTTTGTTGATGTTTTTTTTCAGGTGAGGGTTTGCTGCTGCAGCTGCTTATTTGCTGTGGATAAACAGATTAACAGGTGGGAGAAGTGTCTGATAAAGGCAGGAAAAAAGGGTTTTTTAGAAAACACTGCTGGGGCACCGTGTGAATCAGCTGTGGCAGTGGCTCCACTAAAGGAAACGTGTGAAAAGGAACACAGATAACACATTTTTAGCCTGAGAACGGCTTCTTTGAAGGAGGAAAGCGCTTCACACCCAGCTGGTGAGAGACACATTTTCCACCCAAGGGGCAAAACTAATGCACCTGAGGGAGGGTGAGTGGCCCTGGAGGGGTGGGACACAGCTGGGACAGCCCCTGCCGGGCACAGGCCATTCCTCCCTCACCAGGCTGGGATGTTCCAGGAGCTGGGGTCACCTTCCCTCAATTTCGGGATCACCTTCCCTCGATTTCGGGATCACCTTCCCTCAATCCCTGCCCAGCTGAGGGATGGCTCAGAAATTGGGCTTCTCCTCCCTCTGCACTCCAGACATCGAAGGACAGCTGGAATGTGTAAGGAACAAAGCCTTTTTGACCCAATTTGCTCTGAAAATCCATCCCAGTTGCTCCCAAAACATAGAGAAAAAATCCCCCACTTTGTTCCACTTGAAATAAAAACGTTGAAGTGCCCCTGAGAGTTCAGCTTTAAAAATTGCTTCTAAAATAACCAAAAAGTCGAAATAGATTTGCTTAACTGCAAAAATTTCTAAATGAAAGCTCTGGCCTCGTTATGACTTTCATCTTCCTATTTTAATGCTGAATCCGCTGCCAGGAGTTTGCAGATTATGATGATCCAATTGGGGAATCTTTCCCACAAAATAAACTATTTCACTTAAAGTGTTTGGCGTGTCTGTGCTGCTGCTCACGCTCACGTTTATCTCCCAAGCCCAGTGACCCTTCAGGCTGGGTTTTCTGACAGGATTTTCGGGTTATAAACCATGTCTGGAACAATCCACTTGCTGTTTTCAGCTGATCTGGCACTTGCTGCAGCTGCTTTTGTTTTAGGAAGTTTCTTTCTAATCCATGAATATGTGATTAGGACAAGGAGGGAGGCTGCTACATTAAACTGCATCTCAAAAGGGGAAAGAGATAAAAAATTTGTATGAAAGCCACTCTGTAAAAAAAAAATACAAACCAAACATTGCAGCGTGGGGGAATGAGGAGAATTTTCATTTGTTTTGGAAAAACATCTGCATTCGCCATCGGCATCAACTGTGCTGTGCCCAATGTTTTCCTGCTAGCATCGAGAAATATTTGATGGATTTTTTTTAAGCTTAATCTGCCTGCAAAGCTGGAGAGAGGAGAGGCCTGGCAGCATCTCCAGGGATGGGGACACCAGATCCTGGTGACAGCAGGACGTGACTCAGCTGTCCCCAGCCTCCATCGGTACCTGTGCCTCACGGATGAGGACTTTAATTTCCTGGGCGAGGGCTTTAATTAGATAAAATTTAATTAGATAAAACAGGCTCACTGGGACAAACAAAAAATTGATTAGCACAGTGCTAAATCCTGTTAATCAGGTGAATGGGGCTTGAGGAGTAAAACACCTCCTTCAGCACCCACAGCTGGTTATTTCAGGCCAAAAACATGGGAAATAAGGAAAAGAGCTTCATGCTGGGCCTGGGAGATGGAGCAGGAAAACCTGGCCTGCCCCTCTCGCTCCCCCCACTCGCTCCCCCCATATCTGAAGGCTTTGTTTGTTCATCAGCATTTGCTGTTTGCACTCGCAGAGGCTTTAATGAGGCTCCCGTTCTGGGTTAAACTAAACTCCCAGGGACGAGCCCATGAGTGGCTGTAAAGCCCCTGGAAAGCTGCTCCTTCCCAGCCTTTGGAAGGGAAACTTTCTCATTCCCCAGCCGTTCATTACCGCTAATTAGTCTGTGCTGTCTAAAATGAGCTCGTGGCTGTACAAACCCATCCCTTTCCCACACCTTTCCCTGCAGCTGTCGGGGTTTGGGGCACCCCACGGCCACGGGCAGGTCCTGCTGTGGGGCTGTGGGGTGAAGGAAAAGGGAAATGTTCCCCTAAAGCATTTTGGGGAGTTTCCACCGGTGGATAAGAGGCTGGTGCTGGGATGGGGACTCAGTTCTGCTCCCTCTGCTGCTCCCCCAAACTCAGCCAAACCAGCCCCTGCTCAGCTCCCACAGCTCCCCCAGCGCCGTCCTCACCCAGAAAAGCAAACGTGACCCCGCAGTGCCCGCTCAGCCTCGCCTGGGCCGTGGCCTGTGATTCATTCGGGGTGCCCGAGCCCGGTGTTGACTCTGGCAGGGCCCTTATCGGGGTTGGCACCGTGGGTACAAGAGCGGCACGGCAGCGCTGCCGGTGCGGGCACAGCCACCGAGCCACGCCATGAGCCGCCTGCTCCTCCTCGCCGCACTCTGCCTGGCCCTGGCCTGCGCCCTGAGAAGGTAAGGGGGTCCCCAGGATGCAGCTGGGGTCCCTGGGGTGTCAGGGGGGTTCATTCCCGGGTGTGATGGATGGCAGAGCTCAGCCTGGCTGTGCCCAAGCGGTGGCACTGCTCTGGGATTTTTAAGTTCTCCATCCCCCTGGGCAGCACCTGTGAGCAGCAGGAGGGGTCTGCAAAGGGGGTCTGTGCATGCAGGTAGGGCAGGAAACCTCGGGTGAATTGTCCTTGGCCCTGCTCGCCCTGCCCAGCCTGAAGATCCTTCCCAGCAGTGACCCCGAGGTGCCCATCCAGTCCCCAGGGGTGCTCCCTGCCCGCTCTGACCTTGATTTCTGCCTCCTAAAACACACCGAGCGCCCATCTCCTGCTGTGCCTCAGCTGGAAATCACTGCAGCAGGGGGAATGTGGGCTCTGGACCCTCAGGGGTGGGCACGGGGACTGCAGGACCCCCATGGGTGGGCAGCAGTGAGTGACCAGGACCCTTCTCGCCAGGGTGCCCCTGAGCAGGCGCCGCTCCCTGCGGAAGCTGCTGCGGGATCGGGGGCAGCTCTCGCACCTCTGGAGAGCCCAGGGAGGGCTGGACACAGACAGCGAGGACTGCGCTGCCTTCTCGGAGACCAACGAGCCTCTCATCAACTACCTGGACGTGAGCAGGGAGGCACAGAGGGGTGGGAGTGCCCTCGATTCGCCCGAGCAGCGCCCGATGCTTCGCGCAAACCCCGCGGCTCCCGGCGGTGCCCGGCGTGCCAGGGCTCGCTGCCCGCCTCCCTTTGTCACCGGGAATGCGAGGATGAGGACAAGGCAGGGCATTCACGGCGGGCACTGCCAGCTCCCTCCCTCCCTGCTGCGCTCTGCCCACCCTCCTG
Source organism: Vireo altiloquus (assembly GCA_013396875.1). Classification (NCBI taxonomy): domain Eukaryota; kingdom Metazoa; phylum Chordata; class Aves; order Passeriformes; family Vireonidae; genus Vireo; species Vireo altiloquus. The sequence continues at coordinate 305,838 of VZRF01009546.1, read as the reverse complement.
CAGACAGCTTCCCTCCGAAATTCCAGTGCCACGCTGGGCAGAGCAGAGGGTTCCCCAGGAGGATCCCACTCCCCAGTGCCCCTGCCCCATCCCCAAAGCCCCTTCCCGGTGATGAAGGTCCCCTCAGGGCCCAGCCTCAGCAGGAAGATCTGTCCCAGCTGTACCCACCGTGCTGCCTTTTGTCCTCAGTTCCCATTGCTGCTCCTTAAATATTTGTCTCCTTTATTCCGCCTGGCACGGTGTGGCTAGGACAGATCAAACACTGAGCCCCATCCGTGCCCTGCAGACACCCCTGGCTCCCTTGTGCCAACATTTCTGGGTGTGCTGAGGGCTCACAGTGCTCTCTGCCCCCCTCTCTGGCAGATGGAGTACTTTGGGCAGATCTCCATCGGGACCCCTCCCCAGAATTTCACCGTGGTGTTCGACACAGGCTCCTCCAACCTCTGGGTGCCTTCTGTCTACTGTGTCAGCAAAGCCTGCGGTGAGTGGGGACCCCCCGACCCCAGAGAGGCCACGAGGCACCAGCCCCAAGGCCTTGGGGACCATCCCCACCCAGCTGAGCCCTGTGGGTCACACAGAGGTGACAGAAATCCAGGGCTGAAAGCAGGGGGTGACAGCCCAGGGGCTCAGCAGGGGACAAACGTGGCTTTTTGGGGCTGTCGGTGATCAGCCAGCCCCAGAGAGCCCAGACTGCTGCTGTGGGACACAGAGCATCCCCGAGCAGCCCCAGAGTCCAGCGGGAACTGGGGAACGTGACTGGATCCCGCAGAGCCCTGGGGCTGCTGCTGGATGCACAGCAGGGACAGCAGAGCTCATCTCGGGGCTCATTAATGCTGCTGATCCTGTTCCCCTCAGAGCTCTCACAGCTTCCATCAGATTGAAAGGGGAGAAGTTTTATCCCTCCTCAAAACTGCAGCACGTCCCTCAGCACAGCCCCCATGAGCAGAGCAGGTTCCCATGAGCAGAACACCACCCCTGTGCCTCGCTGATGGTGGCTCCTGGCAGCTGTGCCCACGCCAAAAAGTGGCATTTCTGGTGACAGACCCCATCTCCTCCCCCAGCTGAGCACACCAGATTTCGGCCAACCCAGTCCAGCACCTACCAGGTGGTTGGGACCCCCTTCTCCATCCAGTATGGCACTGGGAGCCTGACAGGGATCATCGGATCCGACCAAGTGGCCGTGAGTGCCCTTTGGGGTCCTCTGCTCTGACCTACATGCCAGGGATTACCCACAGGCTCGGCACCCCCACGGAACCCCCTCCTCCCTGCAGGTCGAGGGTCTCACCGTGAGCAACCAGCAGTTTGCAGAGAGCATCAGTGAGCCGGGAAAAGCCTTCCTGGATGCTGCATTCGATGGGATCCTGGGGCTGGCTTATCCCTCCCTGGCCGTGGATGGGGTCACGCCTGTCTTCGACAACATGATGGCCCAAAATCTGGTGGAGCTGCCCATTTTCTCCGTCTACATGAGCTCGTACGGACACGGCTTTGCTTTGGGATGTTGCTGGAGTCTGGCATTGCTTTAGAGGGAGCAGGAGGGGCTGCTAAAATACAGATATTTTACTGAGATAATGCAGGGAGTTTGGTACCAGGTTGAGCATCACAGACCTCTGCTGACCCAAAGCATTTGTGGGGAGCATTTGGGGTAAATCCATGCTAAATGGAAAAAAATCCCTCATGTCTCGTCCTCCCTGCAGGAACCCCGAGTCCCCCCAGGGAGGAGAGCTGCTTTTTGGGGGCTTTGACAGCTCCCGCTTCACGGGCACCCTGAACTGGGTGCCAGTGACCCAGCAGGGCTACTGGCAGATCCAAGTGGACAAGTGAGTGGTGCTGGGCAGGGAGGGAGGGCAGGGCTGGGCTGGGAGGGCAGAACGAATCCCTTCCACTCCTTCTCCCCTCTTCCAGCATCCAGCTGGGTGGGACAGTGACCTTCTGTGCCAACGGCTGCCAGGCCATCGTGGACACAGGGACATCACTCATCACCGGCCCCACCAAGGACATCAAAGAGCTGCAAAACCTCATTGGGGCTGTGTCTGTGGATGGAGAGGTGAGAGCCAGGGTGGGGACAGGAAGGGACAAACCTTGGGGACCCATCCCTGCTGGAAGGGACGTCCTGAGCCCCTGGCTGTGTTCCAGTACGCCGTGGAGTGCAGCAACCTCAGCGCCATGCCTGACCTGACCTTCACCATCAACGGGCTGCCCTACACGCTCAGCGCCCAGGCTTACACCCTCGTGGTACGGCTGAGGCTCCCTCGGCACCTCCAACCCCAAATCCCAGCAGCTCTGGTGGTAAAGGTGGCCCAGCCCCATCCCGGGAGCCAGCAGTGTGTCCCCGAGGGTGGCAAACCCTGCTGGTTTCTGCTTCGCCACCATTCCTGGGTGTTTCCAGGCTCTCAGCTTCACCCCCAGCTGTCTCCTTCTCCCTCCCCAGGAGTCTGGTGACAACATGACCTTCTGCATCAGCGGCTTCCAGGGGAGCGACATCCCCCCTCCCACAGGACCCCTCTGGATTTTGGGTGATGTTTTCATCCGGCAGTTCTACGCCGTCTTCGACCGCGGCAATAACATGGTGGGGTTGGCCCCAGCTGTCCCTTAGGGCTGTGACATCCGCGGGGCAGGGCAGGGGATGTCACCACGGCCTCGGTGTCCCCCAGGGGGGGTGAAGACACCCAGGGGTGCAGCTGAAGAGCCCAGCAGAAGTTCAGCCCACGCCAGAACACTGTGATATAAAAACGTCTCGAGCAGCTCTGTGATCTGCTCCGCACGTTCTCCGTTTTTCAATCCTGAGCCAATAAAAGCTTTAATAAACCCAAACCTCTCTTGTTCTGGCAGCAGCAGCCCGGCAGAAACCCTGCTCATCCCAAAGGGCTGCACTGGTGGTTAAATGCTCCTTGCCCTCCTCCCTGGGTGATCCATGGCTGCACTCCCAGCGTGGCCACAGCTCCTCAGGGATTCCCACGGGGCAGAAAGAAGAGGATGCTTTGCCCAGGTAGAGCAGAAATCCCCGGAGGTGGCTGTGGCCACCCCTGAGCATCCCCCGTGGGCAGGGCAGGGGCTGAGGGAGCACTGGCAATGTGCCTCTCCCCAGCCTGCAGTTGGTGTTGGCAGACAGAAAGGTACCGAGGAGGCTGGAAAAGCCCTGTGGCTCTTTCTGTGCCATAAAACTCCCGGAGCAGCAGGTGATTTCCAGAGAATTTTGCTTTGATTCCCTCGGGGAACTTAGAACAACAGCTTGCTTGGGGGGTCCTCAAAGGGGCAAAGCAGCTGCTGAGCCCTGGGCTGGGCTGGCTCAGGGCGTGGAGGGTCTGGGGGGCTGTGGGGGGCTGCAGAGGGGCTCCTGGCCATGGGGGTCCCCGGGAGTGACCGTGGCACACGTAAGTGCTGAGGGTGGAGGGGTGTGTGGCTGTGCACGAGCAGTGGTGGCTCAGGAGTGATGCACCCTGAGGCAGCGAAAAAGGGAAGCTCAGAAAGGTTATTTTTATCCAGGCCTTTGCTCTGTTTTCCCCACTGACCCTGAGGGGTGCTGGAGTGTTCATCCCAGCCCAGCTTGGTGGCTGCTCCGTCCTTCCCAGAGCAGAGCAGCCCTCAGGGCTGTGTCTGGGAGCTCTGGAATACTCAGATCTGGTCGCAAACTTTGCGGCCGAGCCTTGTGGTTGGCAATAAAGGGAGATATCTGCCTTACCCAGAGGCACTGATTGTGCTGCTGACCAGCGTGGGCTCGGTGACGTTTCCTGTGTTGACTTCACCCCTGCTGCAGTCCCTGATAAGGTGCTGGGGCAGCTGGACAAAGGTCTCCTGTCCCTCTTCCACCTTAACCCTTAGCACGCCAAGGTGCTGCTGGGCACGAGCATCCCCCCAGCATGACAGGGACCAGCAGTGTCCCCAAAGAGCAGCTGGCAGAGAGAGCTGGACTCACCCAGCACTGCTCTGGTGGTTTTGGGATCCCAGAGCATTCCATGCTCCCTTGACAGGTTTGTGGGGGGAAGTTGCTCACACAGATGTGTGCATTCAGATAAAGAGCAGCCCTGCCATTCCCCAGGGAGGCTGAAAAGCGTGGGGAACACTCAGATGCCTTTTGCTTCCTTCTCTTTCCCTCTCTCTCCCAGCCCTGCAGGGCACAGAGTGTCCTGTCCTCATCCCCACGAGCCTTTCCCCCAGCTGTGTCAGCCCCAGCCTGGGTTTCATCGCCTTCCTCACAGTCACAGGCCACAAAACCCACGCCTTTTCCTCAGAACCGCTGACGTGGGCGAGCAGCCAGGACAGGACTGAAACTGTGGTGGCTGGAGCTGCTGAGCAATGCCTTGGCCATCCCCACCGCTGCTCCCACTGCCTTCACCCAGGCTGAACCTCAGCCCAGGGGGGAATTAGGAGAGCAGGAGCTTTGGAAAAATCCCTTTTCCCGTGAAATCAAACAAAAGCCAGAGGTGGTGCTGGTGTACCCTGGTGGGTACAGCCCCCCTGGCCAAAAGCAGAAGTGGCCGTGGGCATCAGCTGCAGTTTGGGACTGACCACAAACCCCAGCCCTGGCAGCGTGGAGAGGCATCCATCACCTGACAGGGTGAGCAATCCCCATCCCACCGAGGACACGCCAGAGGAACGAGGGCAGAAGCTGTTGCCGGGGGAGGTTGGACAATAAATTCTCTCTGCGAGAGCAAAGGTGAAGCAGGGTGGTGAAAAAGGGCTCAAAACAGGGATTGGGAGACAGCTGCTCCAGGGAAACATCAGCCTCTTACCCATCGCCAGTGAGAACTGGCTCCAGTGCTTCTGCCTCAGCTCCTCCCAGCGCCTGCCCTCTGGGGGGAAAAACAGATTTTTCTGGCCAGACAGGTCCCAAAATTACACTTGGAGAGAAGTGGGAGGAGAGTTTGTCCTGCTGAGTGCAGTGATCCTCCCTGAGATCCCATCAGGGTCTGTGAGGGGGAAAAAAAAAATCTACAAAAATGATAAAAGTGGAGAAGTAAAAGCCAGTGGTCTCAGAGGGACCCCAAAACCTGGGCACAGGGATCACCAGCAACTGGGGGGGTGCTGGTTCAGGGTGAGGGAGGGTTCACAGATGGGGGACCACTGCTCCCCTGCAAACTCCAAATCCTGCAGAATGCTTGGCAAAGGCGCAGGACTTGCCCTCGCACGTTGGGAAGCAGAGCTCTGCCTTTGCAGCCCTGGCCAAGCAGGTTTTCCCACTCCCAAGGGCCCTGGGCAGCAGCCTGGTGCTGAGAGAGACGGCCAGAGGCATCCTCGGTTGCTCCATGGGGGCAGCTGAGATCGCCAAAATCCCGGTGATTAAACACATCCTCCTGCAGGAGATGTCCCCTGTGCTGTTCGCTCTTTTTGGGGTGTTTCTGGGGTGCCTGTGCTGGCTGTGGGTGCTGGGCCGGACCCCTGAGGGCTGGGGGTGGCAGGGATGGAGGGGCTGGAAGTGTTCCTGATTCCCACCCTGCTCCTCTCCCGCCTGGAAAAGGAGACGAAGGCACAGAGAGCTCCTCAGAGGGATCCCAGTCCCTCCTCAGCTGTCCCCAGCTCCCAGATCCGCTTATCCCATCCCGCAGAGTCCGGGATGGCTCCAGGGATGCCTCCCACAGCCCCGCCCGGCTTTTGTTCTCATCCCTCAGTAATTCCCCAGCGGGAACTCAGGTGAAGGGTCCCGGGGAGGTGGCAGAAAGGAACTGGGGGGATTCTGAGCCAGAGGAGAGACCAAAAGTCAATCCCAAACTCCCGCAGACGGAGAGAGCCGGGGACACTCGGCAGAGCCCCGGAATTGAGGGAAAATCCACAGACATCCCAGCGCCCGCCCGCGGCTCCGCCAGCCCCGGCAGGATCTCGGCCCCTTTCTGCTGATGTCACGGGCCCGCAGCCGCCTTCCCCGGGAGGGCAGGGATCGGCAGCCCTTCCCCGGATCCTCCTCCCTCGCCTCTCCGCTCCCCGGCCCGGCTGGAGCGGAGCCGGGAGCCTTGGCTGCCCTGCCGCCCCGGCAGGTGAGCGCTCCGCAGGTGAGTCCCCGGCGGGCAGCCGAGACCCCCGGAGCAGCAGCGAGGAGGCGGAAAGGCTGGGGAAACTCCATTTTGAGTTTAAAAACATTTGGCTTCCCGAAAAGCTGGCGAGAGGGCTGGGAAGTGTGTGTGTGCTGAGACACGAGGCAGCGCCGAGGATGGGGGGCAGAGGGTGCAGGGGGGCCGAGAGCCCACAGCTCAGAGTTCCCTGCTGATGTTCCAAGGGGGAATGGCGCAGGGCTGGCCAGCGCATCAGGGAAAAATGCAGGGATGAGGCTGCCAGTGTTTCCATCTGTGCCTTGGCCGGCGGTGCCGGACGCTGCCGTTGGGATGGGGCTGCTGAGGCTGCTGGAGGATGCTGGTCCCGCCTGGGGAGGAGGTTTCAGGGGTCCTGACCAGGTTCGGGACACTGGGACATAATGGGGACATTCCGGGGTGTCCCTGGGCGGGGATGCTCCCTGGGCTGTGCTTGAGGAATTCCACCGGGCTGGGATCTTCTTTAATAAATGTAATTTTCAGCAGGACCCCAGGCGCGTGTGCCGGGCTTAGGGGGAGGCACTGCGCTGGAGAGGGGGTGGGAGAAGCGGGGAAGTGGCTCCCGGCGGCTTTGAATGGAGATGAACCGACGAGTCTGGGCGTGCTCCGGCTCCTGGGGAGCCCGGCGCGGGCGGGGCCGTGAGCAGGGCTTGGCACGGGGGGTTCTGTCCCCACCGTGCCTGGCACACGAGCGGAGCACGGCACGGGCAAGCTGCTGGCACGGCGAGGACACAGCGACATCCGCGGCCCCGGGGCGGGAGGGTGGGAGCAGGGAGAGGGCTCGGGCAGCACCACCCGGGACGGTGGGAGCAGGGAGAGGGCTCGGGCAGCACCACCCGGGACGGTGGGAGCAGGGAGAGGGCTCGGGCAGCACCACCAGCCCCAGCGAGAGCCGGTGCCCGTCCCCACAGCCCGCTGGGTCCCTCTCGCCCCGCAGGGCCTGTCCATGGATGCCAGCAAGAAGGTGGATCTGAAGATCATCATCATCGGAGCTCTGGGGTAAGGAGCTGGAGAGGGAGGGAAGCATCCTGTGCGTTGCTGGGCGTGCAGCCCCCGCTGTGAGCGAACCCCCCGAGCAGGGCAAAGCCTCACCAGTGCCCCTTTCCTCGTCACCAGCGTGGGCAAGACCTCTCTGCTGCACCAGTACGTGCACAAGACGTTTTACGAGGATTACCGCACCACGCTGGGCGCCAGCATCCTCACCAAGGTCCTGGCGGTGGACAGCAGCCCCCTGAAGCTGCAGGTGAGCGCAGCTGGCACTGCCCGGGGTGCCCACCCTGATGCCAGGGCCGTGTGTGTCCCACCTTGCCCCGGTTTCCAGAGCCCGATTTTCAGCATCCATGAACTGCACTGGAATCCCACGGGAATTCTGGGGGCTCAGCACCCCCCGAAGCTGCTCCCCTGGGCTGCCAACACCCACCCTGCTCATGTTGTGTGTCCGTCTGTGCCCTCCTCTGCCCTAGATCTGGGACACAGGGGGACAGGAGCGATTCCGGTCCATGGTGTCCACCTTCTACAAAGGCTCAGATGGCTGCATGCTGGCCTTCGACGTGACAGACAGAGAGTCCTTCGAGGCCCTGGACAACTGGAGAGATGATTTCCTGGAGAAGGTCATTCCCAGGGAGCAGGACTTCCCCATGGTCGTGCTGGGGAACAAGATAGACCTCAGTGACCGGCAGGTAAGGGTGGGGCAGGGAGAGTGGGGTGAGCAGCGGTGGAGTCGCCGTCCCCAGAGGGATTTAAAAGCTGCACAGATGTGGCACTCGGGGACACTGTTTAGTGCTGGGTTAGTGGCTGGACTTGATGATCTTAAAGATAATTTCCAGCCTCAGTGATTCCATGATTGTATGACTGGGATGCCATAGGGTCTGGACGGCTTACGGGGGCTGATCCTTCACCTCAGAACCAGCCCTTTCCTTATCCTCACATGAAAACCAGGGCTCCAGACAAGGAGCTGCCACCTCCCCCAGGACTCTTGGAGGGGATAACAGCATCCCCTCGCCGCCCTTTGGGGCAGAGGCAGCAGGAATCACAACCTCGGGCACTGCCAGCCCCCTGCCCTCGCCCAGCTGTGCCTGTCCCCTGTCCCCTGTCCCCTGTCCCCTGTCCCATCCCTGACCTGCGGCTCCTCCCTCCCCGCAGGTGCCCGAAGAAACGGCCTCAGCCTGGTGCAAGGAGAAGGACATTCCGTATTTCGAAGTGAGCGCCAAGAACAACATCAACGTGGCCGAGGCTTTCGAGACCCTGGCGAAGCAGGCGCTGAGCAGGGTGAGCATCTCCTGCTCCGAGCTGCTGCCGGGGCAGGGCTTCGGGAGGGAGCTGGGCTCAGCCGCGGCTGGTCTGGCAGATCCTCGCGTGTGGAATAGCTCCTGCTGTAACGGAGAGCCCCTGGAGTGAGAAACGCGGCGGCGTTTGATCCTAAATCAATAGGAATGGGAATTGCGGCTTCCTTTTCCCGCAGTGATGGGAAGGCGGCGTGTGGCACCCAGAGCGCGCCAGCACCGTCCTCTAGCGGCCATCCCGCGGGGACATTGCTGTCCCCAAGCCCTGCACTAGGTGGCTTTTCCCTGGATTTTGCCTTTAATCACAAGTCACGACTGAATCCCTGCCGTCCGCAGGGCCGGCTCTGAGCTGGTGTCACTCATCCTTCCCCTTCTCCGTTTTTTTCCAGTATAAAGGGATTTTTGAGAGCTATTTAACCGATTCCATCAAGCTCACTCCAAACGACAAGCCCAAGAAGAGCTGCTGCTGACCCCACGATGCCGGGAGGTCTGTGCCCGCTGCCCACCCCAGCCTGGCCACAGGGAGTGGCCATGCCAGGGCACACGGTGGCCACCGCTGGACACACCGGGGCCGGCTGCCTGCACATCCCAGGATCTGCTGCTTCCCACGGCTCTGGAGCTGCTCTCCCGAGCCTCCCAAGCACCTCAGTGTCACGGTGGCCCTGTCCCCTCTCGATCTGGCACCCGAGCGGGCGATGTCCCCGCAGTGACGGTGCCAGGGACACTGGCACTGCTCCCCATGCCTCTCCAGAGACCACAGCCTTGGCACCACGGGGGACCCTTCCCAGGGCACATCCTGGTGTCCCCACAGCTCTCAGGGTGGGTATGGGACGAGTGGGGCTGGTGGCCTGGGCACAGGGCCCTCCTGGCACCAGCCACTGTGGAGGTAACAATTCTAGGCCTCACATGGAATGTCCTTTCTCTCACACACATTCCCCCATCAAACACCTTCCACCTCCTGCCTCGCTGGGGAGGATTCTCAAAAAAAGCACTTTGTCAGGGATACTTTTTTTTTTTAAAGGAAATTAAATATTTCATTTTTATTTATATTGATCTGTTGCAAAACGCTCCCCAGGTCCTGCAGCAGGAGGATGGGACGGGGGCTCCACACGTTCCCTCCTGAGCCTGTTCAGCTTCTTGGCGCTGGGGGATGAATTTTGGGTCTGGCTTTTTTTTTTCCAGTGCAAATTTCGGGTCAGGGGAGACAGGAGGTGCACAGTGGCTGTGCAGTGGTGGCTCAGGGACCTGGCTGGGGCAGCTGTCGGCAGAGGGAGCCTGCTGGGAGCAGAGCCAGGCTCTGCTTCCCTTCCTGCATCCATCCCGCTCCGCACTGGGCACCTTCCAGCAGCTCTGTCTGGGCACCGGCTGGGGATGTGGTCACCACGAGCCACCCAGGGCCACAGCATCCCCCTGGCCGAGCAGATGGACTCAGATGCCCAGGAGGTCACCAGGGACCTTCTGGCCTCTCGCCATCCCCTCCAGACCCTCCCCTGCTCACTGCAGAGGTCCCACAGAGCTTCCCGGAGGCTGCCCTGGCATCACCCAGACCATCCATGGTGGCAGTGCCAGGACAGGGTGGCAGGCAGGGTGAAACCCGAGCGAGATCTGGGCATGGGGGGCATGGGGGCTGCAGAGCTGGAGCTGGACCGTCCGTCTGCGGAGAGGAACGGAGAGTTCCACCCTCGTCCTTTCGCAACGCTCCGCCTGTTTATTTGGGCACCGGGCCGGGGAGAGGATTTGTCCCTTCGGATTGGGACAAGAGGGGCGTTAACTATTTCCTCCCCATGTTCTGCACGCCCTTTCCTCGGCCTGGGCCTGCCCGGAGCTCCCCTCGCCCCCAGCATCCCCCAGCCCCACCCTGGCACCGCTCCGGGCTGAGCCCCCTCGGGGCTGTTTGGATTCGGGTGCTGAGCTCTGTCCGTGCCAGCAGCGATGTTGCTTCTGATCACACCCTTTCCCCAGCAGCTCCTAGCGTCGGCAAACAAAACCCTGCTCTGTTTTTGGACAGCAGTTTGGGCACCCAGGGCTGAGCAGGTCACACAAACGCACTCAGCGGAGCCTCGGCCGGGGCTGGGCAGCCTCTGGCACCAGCCCAGGGCTGCTGTGGGTGCTGGAGCCTGTGAGTGGCAGGAGCTGGAGCCAGGTGGGAGCTGCAGGCTTGGCTCAGGGTCCAGAGAGGGACAGGCAGGAGCAGCCAGAGGCGCTGGGGCCAGACCTTGAGCTGCAGGCACAGCTCTCCCCAGAGCCCTCGGGCAGGCTTTGAGGTGCTGGGCTCGAACTGAGCAGGGCCTCAGCACTTTGTACATCCACAGAACATCACTCCAGGCACGGGAATTAAGCCTGAGAAGGAGCTTTGGGAGCTGGTAGGATCTCCGGTGGCATCACCACCCTCTGGGAACCCTGGCTAACACACCTGGCAGATGTGCAGCGCCGTGCTGGAGCCATCCACAGCTGTCCAGCCTTTCTTCTCCCTCCATCCCTCCCGGGCAGGGTGTCCTGCTGGCCAGGCAGCCCTGGCACAGCCAGGAAGGCCAGGAGGCCGAGCAGGGTGGCACAGTGCCAGGCAGGATGCTGGCAGGAGCAGCCAGAGGTGCTAAGCTGGTAACACTATCCCGCGGCCGAAACCTGATAAAGGACGGGGGAGGTTTGCAACATGTGGGATTAACAAGGTCAGCTCGAGATTTTCTCAGGGTGAAAATCAAAGGGGGAAAATATTTGCCTTGTGTGACTCAGAGAGTTCCTGAGCAGCCACCTGAGCTCCTGAGCTCACCCCAGCACAGAGCCCGGCCTGTGGGCACTGCTGAGGAACCAAACCCCAGCCCTGCTGCTCTCCTGTTTAATAGCCAGAGAGACTTCCCAGCTACTCTGCCATCTCTACAGGTTTTTATTCGCCCATTGAAACTACAAAAACCAGTAAAATCCCACCCTGGTCACCAAACAGGGACCATCCCAGCCCTGTTGCAGACTGCCCTCAGTATTTTTGGAATTAGCACCCCACGCTCTCCCTAAATCCCTCACTCCCAGTTTGCTTCACTGTTCTGAGGTTTAGTTACCACTGCTCCTTCCTGAGACATCCCAGGCACAGCCAGCAGTGCCCAAGAATCATAGAATAGATAATTTGGGCTGGAAAAGCCCTCTGAGGTCATCAAGCCCAAGTCCAGCATTAAATCACATCCCTAAAAGTTCACCTACCCCAGCCTGTGGCACCTGGAGCTGGGCGGGATTAAATTCTTTCACTGAAATGTGAGAATTAAAATTAAGGGAAAACCCCTTAAAAAGCTGTAAAGAGAATTAAAAAAATTTAGAAATCAAAAAAGTTTTCCTGTTTGGAAGCAGAAGCCACATGAACCCTGAGCTGGGACTGAGAGTAAGGCAGTGGCTGCAGCCACTTCAAAGCCGACCTGATAAACCCCAGAGGTTCAAAGTTCCAGGTGACCTTTCAAAGGCGTCAGACGTGCAAAACAAAACCAGGGCATCACGCACAGCCTTATCAGTGCCCCGTGGTGCCAGCAGGCCGCAGGGCAGTAAACACCTCCGGAGGTGTCAGCGCAGGGCTCTGCAGCCTCCCTGTGCCACTCCTGGTCCTGGTCACCTGCCGCAGTGCCACTCACCTGGCAGTGAAGGGCTCGGGGGGTGGCCTGGCCTGTGGTACATCAGGATTTCTTACCAAGAACCCTCCCGGTGCCATTAATGACCTCAAGGACTGTTCTCCCTTTCCTCTGTCCCTGCCCCGCTGTTCACCCACAGTGACACCGATGGGATCGCTGGCACTGTGCCCCCGAGGTGTGGCTGCCTCCCCGAGGGATGCGAAATCAGGTTTGGAGCACGGCCGTGCCCTCGCCCTGTGCCCCACTGCCCACCCAGCCACAGCAAAACCTGCAGCTTCTCCCCCAGCCCTGGCACGGGGCAGGAGCTGTCACCATGTCCCACCCCACAGGACACCCACGCTGATGAACGGAGTTTAAAGATTAAATGCACCAAACTGTGTCAGAAAGATTCTTCTGGCTGATTCTTTTTTTATCACCAACATCCCTGGGGATGTGGCTGAACCAGACCAGAGCCAGGGCACCAACAGAGCCTCCCTCGAGCCCTGGGTGAGGCTCAGGGCAATGAATCCTTCTCCCAGCAGATTCCACCTGGACACTGCACCCCTCTGGCCCCAAATGATTTATTTAACTTTAATGCCCTTTAGCCACAGACCCTTTCAGGGCAAGCTGGCACCCGAGCCAGCTCCCAGCCTCGTGCCACGGCTGCAGCCCCAACACTCCTAAGACTCCTAAAACTCCTAAAACGTGCAGCACAGGCAGAGCTTTCATCTAAAATCTTGTCGATGATTGAAACAAGGACTCTGCCAGGTACGTGCAAAGCCAACATCTATTGTTCAAAGCACATCTTATAAACTGTTCCAAAGCTAGCAGTTCAACAACCACGAACTTCAACTTCTAGGATTACATCTTTAGCATCTCTAATGGCTACTCACTACAACCTCATTGCCTAATCTGTTAACTATCCTACTTTTGCCTCGCCTCTTTGCTCTTTATTTCTCTCATGCTCTCTCCTCCTCCAGCACGGCGTGCTCACGTCCAACACCTGAGCTGCTCTGCAGGCATTGACCTCGGAGCCCCGAACAATGAGCAGGTTCATTCCAGGGCTTATCTCCTTCCATCGCTGGGCCTGCAGCTCTCTCGAGCCTTAATGAGCTGCCCAAGGCCACATAGCAGCAGTGACGGGGATGGGGATGGGGTGGGATGGGATGGGATGGGATGGGACACAGCAGTGATGGGACACAGCAGGGATGGGACACAGAAATGATGGGACACAGCAGCAGGGGTGGGACCATGCTCACCTTCCCCCCCTGCTCCGCCTTGCACAGAGCTGGAGGAAGCAAGGAGAAGCCTCGCGTTCTCCTCCACACACCTTCCCACATTTTTCTGAGGAAAATTCCTCTTTTTTTTTTTTTTCAGATTGGAAAACCTCCCTTCACAGGAATTCAATGGTTTAAGCGAAAAAGCCTCGTTTGGGTTGACTCTGAGAGCGGGCAGAAAGCCCTGAGGGGTGGGGGAGGCTGTGCCTGGAGCCAGCCCCCAGCCTGGATTCCAGGAGAATGGGATGCTCCACACTGCTCCCCTTGCCCTGGGGGCCCCCAATGCTGCAGGGCTGCTCCAAGGGCAGGAATTTTGGGTGCTGGGGCTGCTCCCACCCTGCCCCAGGAGCTGCTGAGTGCTGCTCCTGTCCCTGCGCCTAGGGCAGACCTTGCTGAGCACATTTGGAGTTCCCCTGGAGAAGGCAGATATCTTACACCTATTTCACAAATAAGATAACAGCCCTTGCTCAAGGTGACCTGAGGCTTGTCCAGACAGCACTGGCCAGCTCCAGGTGAGGACACACAGCCCAGTGCCCCGTGCTCTCTGCACACTGGGCAGCAGCTTTTGGGGGGTGACCATTCCTCTGGAGGCCCTTGTGATGCCCTGGACAGAAATCTGACTCTGTGGGGTTGGCTCTGACCACCAGAACTCTGCTCCCCGAGCTAGGATGTCTTACCCTGCAAACCCTTGGGTGTGGGGATGTGCCTGTGCCAGCCCTGCTGCTGCAGCCCCGGGAGAGGATCCCCCTGAGAAGAAAAGGGCCAGCAGGCCTGTGACAGGGCTGGCCCCACGGACACACACAGGTGATACTGTCTCAGCAGAAGGGTGGCCCTTCCCTTGCCTCTGGAGATGTCCCCACAGGGCTGGAAAAGCCTTGAGCAGCCATGACCCAGCAGTTCCCTCAGCAGACAAACCCCAAAACCCCAGAGCCTCTCCCCAGCCCCGAGCTCACCCCGAGAACTGAGCGGCCCCAACGCCCACGCGCTGCCCAACCTCCCGAAGCCTCTCTGCATTCCAGCCTTCATTTTGGGGCTGTAAATAATCCTGCTGCCTCCCTCTGGGACATCGTGTTCCTCATTCCTGCCCGGATGAAGCCGCTGTCCCCTGCGCCAGCCGGTGACACCGAGCAGGGACGGCAGCGCCGGCGGTTCCCTTTCAGGTGGCAGCCGTGGCTCCAGCCCTGGCACCACGGAGCCAACGGCCAGGCCACCTCTGCCAGCGGGATGGTGGCATCCAGCCCAGGCCCAGGACCTGCGTTCCAGAGCAGGAAACGGTGATAACCAGCCCTGGGAATGTCTGAGCTCCAGCCGGGCTCTGTGTGGTGGCACACGGTGCCTGTGGTGACACCGGCAGTGCCAACCCCTGCCCATCCTCCCAGCAGCTCAGAGCATCCTTCAGCACCAGGCACGTCCATCACCTGCTCCGGGAATGGCCACCTCATTCCCGTAGGAATTTGGCAGCCTGGATCTCTGCTTTCCCATCTGGCTGAGGGATTTTAAAAGCTCCTGAAGGGACAGACAGACAGACAGGGAGGAAGGACACTCCACCTGGCTTCAGCTGTGCCCTGTGCAGGTGTCACAGCCTGGGCAGCACAGCAGCCACATGGAGACCTCCCAGCATCTCTCAACCTCTTCATCACCTCCAGATCCTCATGGAAGCACCAGATTTCCTCCTCAGAGGCTGCCTCGCTCCACCTGCAGCATCTCCACCCCAAACACTGCCTCCTACCCACGCCTGTGCCTGCACAAACCCCATTTCCTTGGCAAAACCACCCAAAAGCAAGGAGCAGCTCTGGCTGCAGGTCTGGTGATGGCAGAGGGAGGCAAGGATGGAGGGAGGAAGGCTCCCTGCAGGTCCCATCACCTCCCAGGATCCAGCACCCTCTGCCCCAGGGCATGCGCTGCCTTCCCCTGCTGCCACCAGCCTCGGGGCTCCACTGAGTTGTTACCACTGAGTTATTGCCCCCATTAACTTCTAATATTAATCATCTGCAAACAAATCCACACATTCCAGCACATGGAATGCTGCTATCGGCCCAGGAGATAACCAGCTCAGCAGTCTGTGCACCTGGGGATTTTTTCCATGTCCTGGTGCTCCCTGGCTTCCTGGTGCTTCCCAGACACTCCTCCACGCCTTGCACATCCTCCTGGATGCTCTGTTGGTGGACACAACCTCGGGCCACACGTGGGGAGTTTGGCCAGAGCAGAAAGAGGCAGAATGAGTTGTATTTACAGTTCCTGACGATGGAGTTTGACCAGGACTTCGCCTCCCGCGCCAGAAATGCCTCAGGACCATCAGTGGCTGTGCAGGGCTGGGTTCTTCACAGGGCAAGACCTTGTTGCACCCCAATCACACCCAGGAGGACTTTGGAATAGCAGCTCCTGCCACAGGGAGCAGGAAACAACAGGGAATGCATCTGTGCAGGAGGGACACCGGGGCTGGGAAGGGATAGGGAGAGCCCGAAGCCATTCCCTGAGGGAAAATTACCTCGCACAGGATGGAGAACTCCCTTGGGTTTTGCCAGTGCTGGGGGGCATAAAAATCCAACCAGCTGGACTCCAGTCCAGCATCCGAGTCCCAGCATGGAGCAACTGCAGCACGGAGTCACTTTGGGTTGGTTTTGTGTCCCAGTGTGCACAGACAGCACTTCACTGCCTGTGCCATGGGCCAGTGGCATTCCCATGGACCCGGCATTCCCATGGACCTGGCATTGCCATGGACCTGGCATTCCCATGGACCTGGCGTTGCCATGGACCTGGCATTGCCATGGACCTGGCATTCCCATGGACCTGGCACTGCCATGGACCTGGCACTGCCATGGACCCGGCATTGCCATGGACCTGGCATTGCCATGGACCCAGCATTGCCATGGATCAGGCATTCCCATGGACCTGGCACTGCCATGGACCTGGCACTGCCATGGACCCAGCATTGCCATGGACCTGGCATTGCCATGGACCCAGCATTCCCATGGACCTGGCATTGCCATGGACCTGGCATTGCCATGGACCCAGCATTGCCATGGACCTGGCATTGCCATGGACCCAGCATTGCCATGGACCTGGCATTGCCATGGACCCGGCTTTCCCATGAACCCGGCATTCCCATGGATCAGGCATTCCCATGGACCTGGCATTGCCATGGATCAGGCATTGCCATGGACCTGGCATTTCCATGGACCTGGCATCCCACTGCTGGCCTTGCTGGTCCCTACACGTGCCTGCCCAGGGCCCAGTGCAAAGAACAGGTTGGAGGATGAGGAGCAGCAGCTGCTCCTGTTTCCCTCATGCCGGGAGCCAGCTTTGGAATTTCACCTTTCATCTTCCTTTGGTGGAGCTTTGCTAGGAAAAATGCCATTCACTGGTGGCAGAAGTCCATTTCAACATGAGCCTCATAGCTAACTAACCCTGCACATTAGCCCTGGATGTTAATTAGCACCATCCAGGATGCTGCATCCCGTCTTTCCGTGGTGCCTCGGGAGGAGGATCCCTGTGGATCCCGGAGCTCTGTGTTCCCGGGATTTGCCCTGTGACAGGGACCTCTGGGAACACTCACGAGCTGCTCCCGCTGCCCTGTCACGCATTCCTGTCCCACAGGGCTCCGCACATATCTGCTGCCCTTTAAAAAAACCACTCGATATGAGTTATTAATGATATTTACAGGATAACTGCTTGGCAATTATTACCTCTGTCGGTCAGATGGCAATGAATCAGCCCCTTCCCTCTGGCACCTCGGGCAGGGTGTTCCTCTGGCGTGCTCCAGACACAATGATTGATTTGCATACGATGAGGTTTCTTGGCAGGAGCTGCCGATGCCTCGAGCATGCACAAAGTACCGGGAATTTTTCCCCTGGGAGGGAGCAAAGGCCGCACCGCTGCCTTCTCCCTTCTCCTCACCCCAGCCGTGTGTTCCCTGCTCTTCCATCTCTCTCCCTGCTCCCTTTTCCCATCATTTTCCAGCGCTCTGAGGTGGCTGCACATCCCGGTGGGGCAGGTGATACCCGGGGGAGGGAGGGCAGCAGAGTCGCCCTGTGAACACCCCGTGCCAAGCTGCCCTTGGGGACAACGGGAACACGAGAGATCAATTCTTCCACATCAAAGAACCCCCTGCAGCTCCCTTCTGCTGTCCTTTGGGGACACATCCCTGTCCATTTCCTGCTGGTCCCGCTCCTCATCCCATTCCCTGCTGATGTCCCAGTGCATCTCATCACCTGCAGCATCCTGGCCGGTACCTGGCTCCTGCACTCTCAAATCCCTCTGGGAGGAGAGGAGAGGAGTCCAGGAGCCTGGAGAGGAGCCTGGAGAGGAGAGGGGTCCAGGTCCTGCTCCCAGCTCGGCACAGTGGTGCTGCCATGGGTTTGGATACAGTGGCAGGAGGGGATGAGCCCTGTCCCCTGCTCTGAGCTGGCCGCTCCCTGACCAGTCACAGGAGCCTTTCCAGTTTCAAACGCTGCCTCTTCCAAGGCACTGGCAGCTCCAGGAGACCGAGCAGGACCTCGGGGGTGGCTCTGGAGCTGCAGCTCCCGTCCGGCCCATCCCGGCCCCTCCCCGCTCCATCGCTGTCCCCTGCCAGGGGCGTCTGAAGAACCTGTCAAACCCTGAGCGCAGGAGCGCGTGGCCAGGTGTGGCTCCTGCCTGGGGACCGTGCCTGCGAGGCTGATGACAGATAGCTTGACCCGAGCCTCCCGCAGCCTCCCGTGCCGCGGAGAGCTCCCAGCGCATCCCCACGCCGGGGCACACAGCCCGACCCTCTCTCCTGGGCAGACTGCGGGGTTCGCCTCTCTTCCCCACTCCTCTCATCCCTTTGAACCTGGGAATGAGAGAGACACTCCGCTTTCCGCTGCCAATCCCACCCCCGGGCCGGCGCGGCGGGGTCGGGCGCTGGCACAAAGCTCCCCATTGTCCATCCCGGGGGAGGGGAGTCGGCCGGAGCTCAAAGGCCGGGCAGGCGCTGCCCACCGCGGCCAACAAAAGCATCTTCTGCTGCCCCCGGCCCATGGCAGGGGAGGGAGGGGGCTCGGGGTGGCGTGAATATGGGTTATTGTCACCCAGAGCGTGGAGGGACCCGCAGAGGGGATCAAACGGCCCAGGCCGGAGAGGGAAGGGGTGGGGTGAAGGGGGACATCCAAAAATGCTCTTCTCCCTCTTCAGATCTCCCCTTATCTCCCCAGGCTATCTCCTGGGCTCAGCCCGGGTGTACCTGCTCGCAATTACCTCCCCAAGCCAATCAGGCGCCGAGCACAGCCCTCGGTCCCCTTGACTGAGGTGATTTATAAATGACTCACTGGCTCGTTTGAGCGCAGACCTCTGCGCCCCTCCTCGGGAGCACCTCTCCTGCCACATCTGCACCCCCCTCGCAGGATCGGCCGCTCTCCGAGGCGTAGGTAACTCCAACAATCGGCCTCTTTGTCTGGGTGGGCGTGGGGGATTTGCACTCCGGTTGCACAGCCACTGGGTGTGAGTCGCACTATTTGGAGAACTGCGACTTCTTTTTTCTTTTTTTTTTTTTTCCTTTTTTTTTTTTTCCCCCCCTTTTCCCCCCCTTTTCTTTTCCTCCCTCCTTTCGCCAAGGGGATTTACGGTGGCAGATTTACTCAGGAATTAGCAACACCAACGATCCAGCAGCTTGATTTATTATGAAGAGAGAGGCTGGAAGAGCCAAATATGTGAATTAATTATTGCTAGAATAAATCCTGCCATCTCATCCCGCCTGGTTCCTGCTGAGATGTGTGGAGGGATTTGCCTGGCATAGGAGAGGCAACTCTGATGAGAAACACTCAGTTTCTGGATTCTTGTTATGAGCAGAACTTTCTGTGCATGGCACTGTGGAAAGTGGTCCCTGCCCTGAGGATGTCGCAGCCCAAATCGGGTGTTGCACATCCCGGGATGGAGGGAAGGGATGCAGAGCTCAGCACCTGAGGGCAGCGGTTGGGAAGCACTGGTTGTGCACAGGAATCCAGCCCAGGAAAGGGGATTTGGCCATACTGGGCATCCTGGGGCTCGCAGTCAGGTCAGGAGGGAATTTTAAAGCTGGGAATGAGGAGCACTCCCAGAACGAGCCCTGTCACACCGGGTGCAGGGTCTCCAGCTCCTCCCAGTGCCATTTCAAGGGATGTTTAGGTCCAGTTTAGGCAGGATCCTTCATGTGTAAGCAAGAGGAAACATCCCCTCAGCCTTGCTCTGTGGCGGAAAACCGTAGTTCCCGCAGCTGGGATGCTTTCTGCTCTGCCCTGATAAAACTTGTCCACACCTTATTTGTAAGCAGGCTGAAAGCTGGAGCTGGGGACCTGTCCTTCTTTCCCTTGCAGATAAGTCCCTGCAGTGACATTTGTCCTGGTCACACAGCGTTTCTGCCCCGGGTCAGAGATTCCCGGTACAGAAATGCCGTCCCATCCTCCACCCCCGGGACAGGATGGACAGGGTGACCCCAGAGGTGTTTTTCCTTCTTTGAGAGCAGATCCACAGGGGTGGGAGCACGTGGAGGAGTGATCCCTCCACAGGCATCCCGGATCCAGGCTGGCAGGCGCTGCAGGAATGCAGCAAACTTTTTAATTCCTTGGGATTTGCGTTGCCCACCTGCTCTTCAAAGGCGAAGGCAAGGTCAGGGACATGTGGAGAGCAGAAATGTGGCAGTGAGGGCAACAAAGTCTCACTTCTCCTTCCTTTAAATGCCCTTTCCAGTGCCCACTCCTGCCCATCCCAGCTGCTTGTTACGCAGGAAGGGGATGGAGACAGCACTTCCAGGGATCAGGCTGAGATGCTCTCGGGGTCAGGCACTGCTCTGCCACGCTCAGTGAGGGGACAGCCCTGGGGGACAGCAGGGCAGGGGAGCTGGTGGCATTCAGAGGACCACGATGGGGTGTCTGGACATCCCAAAGTGCCTCATGGTGCCTCAGGCCATGTGCTCAATTCCTCACCCCAGCCCAGCCCTTCCTCGCAGAGCCACGGCACTGAAGCATCCACAGCAGCGATGGAGAGTCGGGGTGGGGTTGGGAACAAGTGGGGAAATCAAACAAATCCCCGGGAAAGTGGGTCCAGCCTGGGCTTTGCCACCCTGGTGTCAGCACAGGGCAGATCCCCTGTGCCCACAGCGTTTGCTCCCTCACAGCAAAGCGCGGGAGCTGAGCTGCTGAATATATAAACATTTTCACTTAATAAACACCCTGTGAGCCAAACACTTTGGCTTCACCTTCAGTAGCTGGCAGATGCCTGCAGATTTTATTATTCTGGTTACCAGGCACGGAGCTAGTTTGGTTAGAAACTCGTGTGAAGTGGTACATCAAACATTGGCACGGGCCCAGCACTGGCAGCACAAGAGCTCTGCCCGCTGCCTGCACTGGGCTGGGTCGCTCACAACGAGGAAAGAGCCATCTGCCTGATGGAAATCACCTCTTCAGCGCTCCAAATGCTGGATCTGAACAGAAGGAACACGGTGATTTCATGCCCGGCTGCTGCGTGGTGGAGGTGCAGGAGTGGAGGAATGGGATGGCAGATCCCAGGGGAAAGAGGAGCAGCTCAGGGCGGTGGGATGGGAGGTGGGAGCTGGAGGGAAGCAGAGACGTCTCCTCCTGGCCTTGAACTGTGGCACAGGACCCATTCCAAGCCTGCCCCAGATCCATCAGAGCCCATTAGCTCCTCCTGGCTCCTCTCACCCCTTTCTCCCTCCTTTTATTCCCCCGGCCATCACGGTGGTTCCTCGTGGAAAACCAACCGGAACAGCAAAGTTTTGACTGAACTTTATGGATTCTGGCATTTTGCCTTTTCTGAGGCATGGATATTTTTCATAACTGATTTATTCTCTCTTCTGGTGTCTTACTCTTCTATTTCTAATGGGTAAAGGTTAAGAAAAGGTTAAACCTCAGGGACAAATATGTGCGCCCAGTGTGTGGCACCAGCCCCTGAACACAACCCCTGCTTCCCTGCCTCTGCTTCTTCCCCCTCCCCAGATGACCAGAAATGATTTTTCCCCAAAAATACTCGTGCCAGAAATGCAGGGCTGTAGATGTGGCTTTGCCACTGCCAGCTTCTCTTCCTGAATCAGTTCATTTGTAGGTGAAGCCCGTGGCCATCCAGAGCCAAAGGTAAAACAAAACTAAATCAAGCAAATTTTAAGCATGAAGAAGAATTGGTGCCAAAATGCCCCAGCTGAACACTCTGGGGTGCCTTGGTGGTGAGTTCCTGGTGTGGTCCCATCAGCTGGACTTGGTCCTGGCACGTCCCCGATGCCAGGAGGTCACAGGGAGTGACCAGGGAGCACGGGGGTGGATCTGCCAGGCTCCTGGTGGCTGATTGCACAGGTCAATTATACAACATCCCTCTGAAATACCTGAGCTGAGTGAGTGACAGCAGGAACCTCCTTCTCCTGCCCTGCCCGGGCACTCGGAGAGGCGTGAAAGGGAGAGGGGAGAGGGAGCGTGGCAGGAGGGTGAGGCAGAGCTCAGGCTGGGGGGAGCACCTGGCGCTGCAGAGCCTGGCACTGCACATCTGGCAGTGCACATCTGGCACCAAGAGCCTGGCACCTGTGGTCTCAGGGAGGAACTGGAGCCTTCCTCTGCTGCCCTGGCCCTCTCCCCGTGTTGCCCCAGGGCTCCTGTGGCACCTGTGGCCGGAGCTGGGCGGATGCAGTGCTGAAGGCAGAGCTCTGGGGGCATGGGAGTCAAGACCTTGTCCTGGTGTTGCAACCAAACCCTTGCACCTGTGCCTGTGTTCTCCCACCAGACCTGGTCCAGGGGACAGGGGGGAGCTGTTTTTATGGCTCTTTCTTGGGCAATGGGGCCGGCAGGGGGGTGTTTTGGATGGAGGTTCACACGGGATTGGGAAGAGGTTGGACCTCTGAACCCCATCCCGGAGCAAACAGCACAGAGGGCTGGGTGTGCCTTGCGCAAGGAGAAGGGGGACGGGGAGGGGGCAGGCAAAGGAGGAAGAGTTGTTTCAAGAGCACTGATTTTCAATCCCTCAAAATTAAGAAGCACTCCTTGAGTGTCCATCCCTAGCGCTGGGATCAGTCTGGGCCCTTGTGTCACACATAAGGCAGGGATCAGATGGCTCTCCCACCAAATTTTGACTCATTCCTTGGACTGGAGCTCCTGTTCTGTGCCTACGTCAGCGTAGGAAAGTGGCTTTGTGCCAACGGCTCCTATCAACACCAGCCAGGAACCTCAATGTGACTTTCCTCTTCCCAAACACAGCTATCACCAGCACAGGGACAGCAGATAAGAACTCAGTGAGTGCGTTTGCAAGACGAACTCTGGCAGAAAAGCTCCGTGCCTGGTTTGGGACCGGCAGGGCTGGGATCAGCCAGCTCTGGACCCAGGGGACACTCATGACCTGCTGGGATGATGTTGGTCACTCCTACCACGCTGGTGGAGTGGAGCAGTTCTGCTCTCGTGTGTTGTTTGCTCCAAGTATTTATTCCATTCGCGCTCTCAGGTTTAGCGAGGTCAAAATTTTACCTTTCCGAGCATCGCCCACTCCAGCCAACCCCACTGCAGGGATTGGCCTCCTGAACAGCTTGTGAGCGCCTGGAGCTCTTCTCCCACACCTTGTCCCTTATTTCCCTGCTCACACTGGAAGAGAGATCTTGAAAAACCTGGTCCCTGCAACGCAGCAGCTGCCTGGCACTCTGCTCTTCCCTCGGCTCCCATGGAATTGCTCCGGGGTCCTGCCCCAGCTGCAGGGTTCAAACCAGCTCTGCAGCTTGCCGTGGGCTCGTCCCACCAGCACCAGGCCAGCTGGCTTTGCCTTTTGTTCGAGGAGCAGCCACGCAGCTCCTCGTTCTCTTTAATTCCCAAATCTCGCAGGTTTAAGCTGCTGTTTGATCTAGGGCAAGGCCGGTGATAAGCCAAGTCAAGAACTTGACTCTGTCCGAGACGCTGACATCATGAGCCTGTTTGTTTAAGATGGAATTTAATCATGGGGATATTTTCCCCTCTATACCTCCTTTGTTTATTATTTTTCCTGATTGCCAGCACTTTCTCTCAGCGGGGGAAATTCATTAAAGAGCTGGGATTTAATTGGCTGCTTGAGTCTGTCTGGTGGCAGGAGCTCAGAGAGACCACCAGGAACTCGGGTGGGTTTATCAGCCCTCAGAAGCTCTTGCTGAGTCTGGGCCTACAAAATATTCACCAAGGAGAACTGGAAATTCTGAGCAGAGGTGTGGGGCTGGGAGAAAGGCTGGGAACAGCCACAGGATCATGGGAAACGTGGGAAAACCACGACTGCTTATCAGACAAGCTTTTGGCATGAGGGGCTGGGAAGAGCCCAGGACTCTGATTAGTTCTGTTATCCAAAGGCAAAGCTTGTCCTTGCCCTTGGAGGGGAATCTCCAGGGGAAAAGGAGCGGCAGGGATGCCCTGCATGCCTGCAGAGGGCACTGGATGGAAGAGTGACAGGAATCCTCTTTGCTCCACAGCCGTGGGCTGGGGTCCCTCCCGAGCCCCGTGGGTGCAGATCAGAGCTGGAATCACCAACACCCCATTGCCGGAGCAGTTTTACATCAAAGTGCTCTTGATTGGCCCTGTGATCTCTAACGAGTGCGGTTGATGACCTCCCGTTCTAGACCCATTAGCTCCTATTTGCATAATGAACCTGTTGACCTAAATTCTCCCCAAAGTTTCGGCTCCCTGCATCATCCTTTCCTTCCTGCCCTGCTCTGCTCCTGTCCTCACTCCAAGCTCTCAGCCAGCGCTCTCACCAGTCCTGGGGAAGGACATTTTGCTCCTCCCGGTGCCACAGACACGATGCCAAGGTGTGCCCCGACTTCCAGCAGCGCCCAGAGAGGGCAGGGGAGGTTCTGGCACATTCAGAGCACTCCGTAAGCTCTCGGCGGCAACCTGGATGTTGTTTCTCGATACATTCTCCTGCCTGAATCACCAGCTTTTCCCACCCCCTCTTCTCCTCCTGTGTTGGGCAATGACCCACTTAGATACACGCCAAAACACAAATAATTACCGAGATCCTGGTTTTATATCTGACCACTTCCTCCCTCCCCTCCCAGCCCGGCCAGTTCGGGGTCATTCTCCCCTTTCCCCAGGCATCTCCGGGCACGGTAAAATACGGGTTCTCTGAAGTTCATCATGCCTTTGGTGAGACCCAGATATCGGGCATGACAGGTCTGCCAGGATGTTTGGGCATCTTCATCACCCAAAATGAGTTAGCAACAGTTATCTCCCCGAGCATCACTTCCTAGAGGAAACCAGGAGCTCATCCCGAGGATTTGGGAAGGCTGTGGAAGGCTGGAGAGGCTGGAACACCTCGGCTGGGATCCAGCCCTCTATCCCGGGGTGCCAGTGCCTGCCACCGAGGCGAACCAGCCTGGCAAAGCCTTGCCAACCCCGCCGATGGCGAAACAGAGGCACGGGGAAGGTCGAGTGCCTCTCCCGAGGCACAAAGGCACTCCCGGAGCCGGGATTAACACCCCGACCTGCCTGCCGGCCGGTCCCGGCTCCCTCCGCACGGCACCGCTCATTAGCACCGCTCATTAGCATCGCTCATTAGTGTCACCTCCAAAGATGTGGGAAAGCTCCCGGGGATCAGCGGCGGCCCCTGGAGCTGGGAGAAGCCACTCCCAGGACCTGCCTCTCCGCCACGGGGAAACTATTTAGGGTGGAGGAGCTCGGGGAGGGCTCCAGACGCTGGAGGTGTCCGCTCTGTTATACCGCAGGCAGGGCCAACTCCAGCCACATTCTTGGCTTTGCTCTTTCTATTTTTATTTATTATTATTATTATTATTATTTTGGGGAAAATCCAAATGATCCAGAGATGAGCCAGGCCAGGCCTCGCTATGCCATCGAACGTCCTGCCTACTCCGTCAGCCTCTTCGACGAGGAGTTTGAGAAGAAAACCAGAACTTACCCTGTCGGGGAGAAACTGAGAAACCTTTTCAGGTAACAGGGGAAT
The DNA here is from genome assembly GCA_013396875.1 of Vireo altiloquus. Classification (NCBI taxonomy): domain Eukaryota; kingdom Metazoa; phylum Chordata; class Aves; order Passeriformes; family Vireonidae; genus Vireo; species Vireo altiloquus. Next base: position 280,774 of record VZRF01009546.1, on the reverse strand, counting down.
GCAATAGAATGTAAACTAAAGATTCAGTCTGGGATTGGTGGGGGGTGTAATTCACATCTGGGGTATAGATTCCGTTTTTATTCTGGGAAACCATGGTCTTCAGAGGTTTGATGGATGAAAGGCATGGGAGAAATGTAAATTGGGTTGATTAAATGAAATTGGTGGCTCTTCTTGCTGCTGGCAAATCAGCAGAATAGTCTGCACGGAGTCTGCACCCCCCAATCCCAGATTTGGGATTTGGGGTCCTGTTTTCAAGGGGGGATTTTAATAGTGGGAAAAGCACAACTGGTGATGCAGGGATTGGTGTGTGGATTATTTTTTTAAGATTTTCAGCTGGGATTTCCTCTTATCAGCTTTCTGATCAAAACCAATACCACCTTAAAGAAAGGTTTATGATTATGCAAACAAAGGTTAATAACCCTGCTGATCACTTTCTTGGAAATCTATCCACTCCTCAGAAAAAGGAAGGCAACAAAACAGCAAAGAGAGGTCTCAGAATCTGGTGAGGGAGAAAGGCTGAGACATTCCTAGGAAGATCTTTCCCTACTTCCAGCTCATCTGCTTCCTCCCTTCTTTGCTTATTTGCTTTTATTTTTTATCTCCCCTCTAGATGTTCAGCCTCCAGGTTGAAGCTCACCCTCTTCCGCCTGTTCCCGATTCTGGCCTGGCTTCCCAAGTACAAAATCAAGGACTACATCCTGCCTGACGTCCTGGGCGGGCTCAGCGCGGGGACAATCCAAGTGCCACAAGGTGAGGGACGTCACTCTCTGGGTCTCCAGGAGGGAATGACACTTTGCCAGCTCGAGTAAAGCTCTGCAGACGATGCTGATGCTCAGCTGGGAGGGGTTTTGTACTTTTACTGATGACCCCAAGCTCTCCCTCCACCCTGTATTTCCCCACCTGTTTCCCTCGTGTTTTCCAGGAATGGCCTTCGCCCTCCTGGCCAATCTGCCTCCTGTCAACGGGCTCTACTCCTCCTTCTTCCCCCTGGTCACCTACCTCTTCCTCGGGGGCATCCATCAGATGGTGCCAGGTAGGAATTGCCTGCACAGAGCAGTTTTTAACGCTGCCTGGAATGCTGGCGTGCCCCAGAATGGGGATGTTTGCCCTGCCAGGGCTTTGTGGGATCCCCGACTGTGGCTGCCCAGCAGGATGTCACCCCGATGGCCCTCTGCCACCTCCTGCCATGGGGCTGGGGATGGGCTGAGTGACTCCTTCTGCACAGCCCCACCTGCCCAGGAGCCTTCCAGGACAGGGCTGTCCCCAGAGGGAACTCCTGACCTCTCTGTGCTGTCTGCAGGGACTTTTGCTGTTGTCAGCATTATTGTTGGCAACATCTGCAATGAGCTGGCTCCAGAGTCGGACTTCCAGTACTTCAACCACACCACCAACGAGACCAGTGTGAACACCACGGCCCTGGAGGCAGCCAGGCTGCAGATCTCAGCCACCCTGGCCTGCCTGACAGCCATCATACAGGTGAGGGCTCTGCCGCGTCCTCTGACCAGCACAGAGCCAGCCAAGCTCTCCCTGGAGCAGACAGTGGTGGCAGATGCTCAAAGAGGCCCCACTTCTGGGTGGATGATGCCTCCAAAATAGAGATTTTTTTGGTCTTGGGGGGGAATGGGGTGGACCACCAAGCATGGCACCCTGAGCCCTCCTGTGCCCCACTCCTGCTTGGGGTGGCAGAGCTGTGTGTGTGCTCTCCTGGAGGATCACCCTGCTCTGCACGGGCTCTGCATCCCTTGGGGCTCTCACTGCTCTGACAACACCTCCTCTGTCCCACCCTAGCTTTGCCTGGGCTTCCTGCAGTTCGGCTTTGTGGCCATCTACCTGTCCGAGTCCTTCATCAGGGGCTTCATGACGGCGGCAGGGCTGCAGATCCTCATCTCCGTGCTCAAGTACGTCTTCGGCTTGACAGTCCCATCTTACACCGGGCCCTTAGCTATCGTCTACGTAAGTGGGGGCTCTGCACAGCGACCTTCCCCCCACCACAGTGCCACCCCTGCCAGGAAAAGGGGGACCAGGAGGCAAGGGAAGGGTGGAGGGAAGGAGAATCCCTGCCTCAGCACAGCCAGGCTGCTGTTGTGTTCCCTGCCCAGCGTTATCTGAGCCCTATCTGCGTGGTTTTAATGAGAAATGATGAAAAGTGACTGGGGTCTGGGGTTATGGCAGGGGTCTTGCAGGGTTGTTAGCAACAGGAACATTTCCTCGGAGCAGGTTTGGGATTGCTGGGATTTCCTGTGTCTTCCATGATGGATCCTGTGCTGATGCAGCCAGAACTGCATTTAACCACCAGCACAGGCCCAGAGCTGGGGCTGATCCCTCAGCAGAGGGTTTCTAGCACTTCTCACATCTCAGGGTATTGATTTTGGTAACAAGTGCTGTCCGTTGTTCTGTCCGTGATCCCAAAGCCTCTGGCTCCCCGTGACACCTTCTCCTCTTCTCTCCCCTTCAGACATTCATTGACATTTGCAAGGGTCTGCCCCAAACCAACCTGGCCTCCCTGGTCTACGCCTTGGTCAGTGCCGTGCTTCTGATCATTGTCAAGGAGCTCAACCTGAAGTACATGAAGAAGATCCGGATGCCCATCCCGATGGAGATCATCATCGTGAGTGACACCTGGGCTGTCCCCAGGACCCTCCCCTCACCTCACAGCCCCTGCTCTCAGCAGGGCCACCACGTAGAGCACCTACACAGTGAATGTGACACAGCCCTGACGTGGTTTGGGGTCAGAAACTGAGCCACCCTCACGCTCACCCTGGCACCTGCCTCCTGGTGATGCTGAGGGTGAAGAACATAACCCCTGCTAGAACTGCTCTCAACCCAAACTCGGTGCTGGTTTTCTTCTGTCAGCTCTGGGAGCATGGCAAGGTTAATGCTCTGAGCCAGCTCAGCTCTTCCTGCTCGCAGCTCTTCATTCCCTGTCCTTTCAGGTCATCGTAGCCACCGCAATCTCCGGCAGCTTCCACATGCCCGACAAGTACGGCATGCCAATAGTGGGGAAGATCAGCATGGGGTAAGTGCTTGTGCAGGTCTGACTCACCTTCCAGACAGTTTTCCTTCCTCCTCCTCCTCCTCCTGCAGCCTGGAAAACACCTCACTCTTCCCTGATGTACGAGTCCCCTTCCAGGAGTGTCAGAGTGCTCTGTTACACAACCACCCCCTCCTCCAGAGCGTGGGTTATGTCATTCCTGAACCCTCCAGCTCCTCACCCACCCCACCAGCCCCTGCACAGGCCTCTCACAGCTCCTCACCTCCACTCTGCAGGTTCCCAGAGCCCACCCTGCCCCTGGTGAGCAAGTGGAAGGATATGGTGGGCACAGCTTTCTCGCTCGCCATCGTGGGCTACGTGATCAACCTGGCCATGGGGAGGACCCTGGCAGCCAAGCACGGCTACGACGTGGACCCCAACCAGGTACTCAACCAGAGCTCAAGAACTGCTCCCTTTGCTCTCAGGCGTGAAGGGAAAAGCTCACGGCGTGAACGGGAAGCGTCCGGACGTGCTCGGCTCAAAGCAGACGTGCAGCTCCCGGCGGGGCTCTGTGGCTTTGTGCCATGTGGAGGGCGAAAGGACACGGCAGAGCCACGTCCCGTGGGCTGGGGAGAGGCTGGAAAAGGGAAAGGAGCTTCAGGCTGGGCTCTCTGCCTCGCTCCCCCTCCAGACTCGGTGTTCTGGCAGCTTGCTGAAGTGCGGCGAGGCACACGCACCTCGCAGGGAGCAAAGACCTGGATTCCTGGTGTGTCACCTAGATACTGCGAGAGGCAGGACATTAAATAATCCTCTTTTGTCATCCCTGGCACAGTGGCAGCTTTCAACAACAGCCACACATACCACATGGAGCCCTGCCCTGAGTGTGTCAACACATGGCAACATGTTTATGTGGAATTGTGCTTCCAGGTTTCCCTGCTAAACCAGAGCCTGTCCCAGACCTTACTGGAAGGAGACAGTCTGGGATGAGCTGCAGGGAGCCCAGAGCCTGCCCTGGCCACACGAAGCAGACCCAGGCACCTGCTCTCTTGTCAGCAGGAAGGGCAGCTGTCCTTTCTGATGGACATTCTCCACCTCTCCACAGGAAATGCTGGCCCTGGGCTGCAGCAACTTCTTTGGATCCTTCTTCAAAATCCACGTGATCTGCTGCGCTCTCTCCGTCACCCTCGCCGTGGATGGGGCAGGAGCAAAATCCCAGGTCAGTTCCTCCTCCTCTTCCACCTCCTCCTCCTCCTCCTCTTCCTCCTCCTCCTTCTGCCTCCTCTCCTCCCTGCGTTGCCTCCACAGCACAAATCACTGCAGCTGCCACATGCTGCCAGCCTGACGTGCCTGTGCAGCTCTGGAGCAGTTTCACACACAAGCGTTTCACATCGCTACTGTTAAAGCAGAATTTTCCCCCTCCCCAAGCCCGTTCTGGTCCCTGGATGGTTCTCTGGGGTGGGCACAGAGGCAGAGGTGTCAATCTGCAGTCCCTGGACTGAGTAGAGAGGGAAGCTTGGGGTTACCTGTGAGATCTGCAAACCCCTGCCTGTTTTCAGGGGCAGACATCCTCTCACATAAAATGCTGCAGTGCCCAGTTGTGCCCTCGGCTGCAGCAGCAGGAGAGGGAAACACCCAGGGGAGGTTTGGGAAGCCCTGATGTTTGCAGAAGTGATTTTCTTTCCTCTTTGCAGGTGGCAAGTTTCTTTGTGGCTCTGGTGGTCATGGTGACCATGCTGTCCCTGGGAATCTACCTCGAGCCTCTTCCAAAGGTAACACAAACATCTGTGCGGGCAGAGCCATTGCAACACGCGCTCTCCACACCCAAACAAAGGCACAGCCTCGCTCCAAAAACCTCCTGACGCAAACAGCAGCATGGGACGGCTTGTTCCTGGCCTGGAGACCTGTCTGCACTGTGGGTCTGGGGGCAGGAACGGCAGAATCACAGAATTCCAGGCTGGTTTGGGTTGGAAGGGACCTTAAACCTCATCCCTGCCACAGGCAGTGACTCCTTCCTCTATCCCAGGTTGCCCCAAGCTGGCCTTGGGCAGGGATGGGGGCAGCCACAATTTCTCTGGGAAAATATAAGTCTAAATTATAGTGAAAGAATCACCCAAATTACCCTGCTCAGATCCAAGGGAGATCTTCATGTGCATCACCCTCGTGATGGGACTGGCCCAAGGCAGGCAGATGCTGCAGAAAAGCATCCCCTGCCACATGTGGCACATCCAGGTCCTGGCTGACACCATTCCCTCTCCTCCACAGTCTGTGCTGGGAGCCCTCATCGCCGTGAACCTGAAAAACTCCCTCAAGCAGCTTGCTGACCCCTTCTACCTGTGGAAGAAGAGCAAGCTGGACTGTGTGAGTGGCGGGAGGCATCGCCTGCCCAGGGCAGGATGAGCAAAAACTCTTTTGTGGGGTTTTTTGGGGGTGTGAATCCCTTGCAGGAGGTGGGTTTGGCTCTCTTGGTGGGATGGTGCTCCCTGTCCTGCCCAGCTGAGCACCCTGCTGCTCGGAGCACATATCAGAGAGGCCTGAACTCTTACCTGCTGTGTTTAAATGCCAATCAAGTGCGGAGCCTGTTTGCCCAGAACTAGCCAAACCGGCCCTGCTCAATATCTGGGAGTCATGACTTAAAAACTCACACAATGGCCCTCCAGGGTGAGGAGAGCCCTTCAGTGTGATAAGGACTCCAGGCACTGGTTGATGTATAAACCCAGGCAGGGGGTGGCGGGGGAGTGAGAACGGAATTTGGAAATGTCTGACATAAAAAGACAGTGTTTGGACAGGACTCCCACGGCTGAGTGCTGTGTGTGGACACCGAGCCAATATCCTGTCAGGGCCCGACAAAAACCCTCCTTATCAGGGCAATCAGGAGTCCAGAGGGGCTGGCCCGAGCCGTGAGGAGCTTTCCCAAAACCCTGCTCAAACAGCCGCCCGAGGAGAGATGAGTTATCAGTTTGGGCACATCTCTGAACGGGTTCTGCTGGCTGGGAGGGGAGGTCTGTGCGCTCTGGCAGCTCAGCTGAGGCCAGGGGAAGTCTCTGCCTCTTTAGCAGAGCACACATGGACCCCACAAGGCTTCAGAGACCCTGGGCAGACACCTGAGTGTCTGAGTGGAGATGGATGGTGCTGCTTGATGGCAGATGCCAGAACAGGATTCCCCTGACCTCAATCCCCTTGGAATTTGAACTAAATCCAATGTCCTGTCCCAAAATGTGGAGCACCGTTCCTGGGTGGTGTCAGACCATTGGTGTTCATCACCTTAATGCTGGCTGTGTTTCAGGACAGCTAACTCCAGCTAATTCTAACAAATTAAAATCCCTGGATGGAGGGAGGGAGGGAAGCTCTTTCTTGCCATTTTTACACAAAATGAACATAAATTAAGATAACGAAGTCATCAAAGTTACCTCGATTCATTCAAGGTCAAACTGAGGTTTTATTAATCTTGAGGCTGGGATTAAAACAACCTGATAATGATTTTCAGAGGGGATGTTTAAATGCAGGGCAGGACTGACCTCATACAGAGGGAGACGCTTGAGAGTTAACACATAAAAATGACAAATGGCAGAGCTCTGAGCTGGAGCAGGGCAGGTTTTGATCTCCTCTTTCACACTTGGCAATCAAATCGTCTCTGCTCAGGCCATTTCCAGCAGGTGCTCAGGCAGTTTTCAGAGAGATGATTTCCGATTTTCTCTGAACTGCTCTGACTGACAGCAGGAGCAGCTCGGGGAGTGGCAGATGGTGAGATCTGCAGGAGCCCTTCCCTGACGAGCCAGGCTGATCCTTTTGGGATGGAACGAGCAGAGCAGGAGCTCGTGCAGCCGTGGAAAAATGCCCTGGCTGCTTTTATGGCTGAAAAGAAACTGGGGCTCCTGGCAAACTTCCCAGCAAGGATGGCTCACTCTAAAGCATGCAGCAAAGTGCAGCATTAGAACAGCTGCAGAATTCAGGGTTCAGCCCATTCGTGTTGAGCTGGGAGGGTTTGAGAGTCTGGGATAGCAGCACAGAGCCATTTCCCACCCATTTCCCACCCATTTCCCACCCATTTCCCACCCGTTTCCCATCCATTTCCTACCCATTTTCCATCTGTTTTCCCACCCATTTTCCACCAGTTTTCTACCTGTTTCCCACCCGTTTCCCACCCATTTCCCATCCGTTTCCCATCTGTTTTCCCACATTTTCCACCAGTTTCCCACCCATTTCCCACCCATTTCCCCACCCATTTCCCATCCATTTTCCCATTAATTTCCTGTCCATTTCCCACCCATTTCCCATCCATTTTCCCACCCGTTTCCCATCTGTTTCCCACCCATTTAACACCCACTTCCCATCCACTTCCCATCCATTTCCCATCAGTTTCCCACCCGTTTCCCACTCATTTCCCACCCATTTCCCATCCGTTTTCTGTCTGTTTTCCCACCCATTTTCCACCAGTTTTCTACCCGTTTCCAATCCATTTCCCATCCATTTCCCACCCATTCCCCATCCATTTCCCACCCATTTCCCATCCATTTCCCATCCACATCCTCTAGCCCATGGCTCAGCACAACACCCTGCCATGTTTTTCCCTCCTCTCCCTGCAGCTGGTCTGGCTCGTGAGCTTCCTCTCCGCTTTCTTCCTGAGCCTTCCCTATGGCGTGGCAGTGGGCGTGGGATTCTCCGTGCTGGTCGTGGTTTTCCACACCCAGTTGTAAGTACCCCGGTGGCCACGAGGAGCACAGAGGAGATGTCCCAGGGGGCTGAAAGGAGGGGACAGGTGATTTTTTTTGGTTTTATTAGGTGACCTCTGGCCCGCGGAACGCGCGGCAGGAGCCCCGGGGAGCGCAGGTGTCCTGCCAGGAATGTGCAAACAGGAATGGCAGGCGTTAATTTACCGCCTGCATTCTCGCTCCCGTGCACATCCCAGGGCAAAGGGACTCGCAAGGAATTTGTTTTAACCCCACAAGGTTCCCAGCACAAAGTCCTGCTCACAAAAAGAGCGACCCTGCGAGGTTTTCACACCATTTTTAATCCATCAAAGCCCTTTATTAATATTTCCCAGTCTGGTATCTCAAACTGCTGACTCTTTTTTTTTTTTTTTTTTTTTTAATGCCCTGTAGACTCTGCAGGGATGAAATGCAAGTGGTTTCACAAAGCAAATGTTCAAATCCTGGGGTGGAATGTGAAGCAGAAGCAGTTTTCTTCCCCTTAATGCTGATCCCTTCTTTTCTGCAGCCGCAACGGCTCTGCCCTGGGCCAAGTGACTTCCACTGACATCTACAAGAACCCCAAAACCTACAACAAGGTGAGCTGAAGATAAAGCATCCTCAGAGAAAATGCTGCTCTTTGCCCCTGGTGCCCAGGCTTGCTCTGAGCTCTTGTCTCTGGTGCAGGTCCACGAAGTTAATGGGATTAAAATCATCACTTACTGCTCGCCGCTCTATTTTGCCAACTCAGAGATATTCCGGGAGAAAATTATAGCCAAGGTGAGCAATTCCTCAACAAATCCCTGCCTGAGGCCAACCCCAAACCACCCTTGCTCTCTCCTGTGTTGCTACATGGGGATAATTCAGCTGTGGGTGATCACGAGCGATGGTCACATCCATCCTCTGCTCCTCAGTCCTCCTCTCCCTGATCCTCAGGGTTGTTTGCAGAGCTCATTTTAGAGGTGGTGCCTGAATCCTGGCGGGTTCCTGCTCCAATCTCTGCCAAAACAGGGGCATCCTGCTATTCCAGGTCTGTCCCTGCACGTGAGGGCACCCCGAGTTCCAGGAGATTTTTGGTTGCCATCAGGATCACTCCACTCCAGTGCCCAGCCTGGGAAATGCCAGGGAAGGATCAGCAGCTCCCAACTCTTGGAACAGACCTTTTAAAGAAAAATATCTCTTTCCCACAGACAGGGGTGGATCCTGGCAAGGTGTACTTGGCCAGGAGGAAATTTGTGAAACGGCAGGCGAAGGGCACAGCACAAGCACCAGCGAAGCTCCCGAAATTCCTGCTGAGGGAGAACAAGGTAACTCAGCTCCTGAGCTCCCAACAAGGTCTCTGTGTCCATGAACGCGGCCCCAATTTCCCATCAAACAGCTCCTCTTCACGTGGGATTCTCTGCACTGTTTTCCAGGCCACATTTCCCACCTCTCACCTCCTTTCCTCCCCACCTACGTCTCCATTCCTCCCCAAACCTTAAGATGCAGGAGGACTGGGAGTGGCTGGGAGCAGGAAAGCTGGAGAGGAGGCTGGAATGGGAACGTGGCGAACAATTTGCAGAAACCAGGCAACTTTGGCCTCTTTCTGTGGGGATGTGTCAGCACTTCAGCTCCAAGGTGCCCTTTCAAGCCCATTTCTCAGCCACCCCAGCCCCATTTGCTTTGCAGTGCTGAGCAGTTTTGAAACGAATGAATCAGGAGAATTATCCTGACTATATCCAGCCCCAAGGGACAGCCAGTCTAGCACCAGGCTGGAGCTAGTCCAGATTAAAACACTTCCTATCAGTGGGTAGAGACTCATTCACCTGCCAGGACCTCACTGCCCTTTCTGCCCTGACTCTGCATTTCCACTCTGCCGCAGACCTTGTCTTTGCAAGAGCTCCAGAAGGACTTTGAGAGCACCTCCCCGACAGACACCAACAACAACCAGACGACTGCCAATGGTGCCAGCATCTCCTACATCACATTCCGCCCTCCTGCCCACGGGGCTGGGCCAGGGCAGAGCCCTGGGGAGCTGGGCAGCACCAGCAGCGTCCTGCCCACGGCAAACACCGACCCTGTGCTGACAGCACCGCCCTACGTCAGCTTCCACACCATCATCCTGGACATGAGCGGGGTGTGCTTTGTGGACCTGATGGGCACAAAAGCACTGAGCAAGGTTAGTTCTGTACTGCCAGCACAGCCAGGCAGCAGCTGGGTACTTTCTGCTCTCTCACATCAAGGTGTTTGTGATAGAAGGTTTGGGTGGCTTTTCTGCCACATCCTTGATTTTTCTCCTTCAGCCCCAACCCCTGATAGATTTTATGTATAAGCACAAAGCTGGAGCAGCAGTGTTCTCAATCCTCTCTCTCCCATCTCATCCCTTCCAGTTGTGTTCCAGCTACCAGAAGATTGGCATTAAAGTGTTCCTGGCAAACGTGCACGGTAAGAATCCCCAAAGAACACATTTCCACGTGATCTTCCCCCATTTCTGAGCTCCTGACAAGCAGCAGATCTTTTCCTGTTCTTTGTTCAAACTGTGAGATGTCAGTCCTTTGTTGGACCAGACCAGAAGAGAGAAAAGAAGAAAACAGAAGAAAGGAAAGAGAATCACTGTTCTCTGTGTGTGAAATCAGTGCTTTCATTTGGGAAGTGATGGGGCTGGAACATCTCCACACTCAGCATGCAGAAAAACAGAGCCCCACACTCATTTCTGCTGCAAAGCTGCTTCTTCTTAGCCTTGCCTTAGCTCAGAGGACCACAGCAGCCACTCAGAGCTCCAAAATTCCTCCTCTGCTCTCCTCTCGTTCAGCTGCCTCTCCTTTCTCCAGCCCAGGTGTACAACGACATCAGCACAGGGGGAGTCTTTGAGGAAGGAGGTCTGGACCGAAGTCACATCTTCCTGACCATCCACGATGCTGTGTTGTTTGCACTGGCCAGTATCACAGAAGTTGTCCACCCACCCATCTTGGAAGAGGTAAATTTGCTCCCCAGCCTTCCCTCAGCCCCCAGGGTTCTCTGGTTTGATTTCCAGGCTCATTCAGCACAAAGGAAGAATAACAAATTGCTAATAACTGCACCTAATAAGGCTGTTTGTTCATCTCAGGTGGTAAAGGTCTAAATCCAGCAAAATATTTAATATTCCAGCTGTCATGTACAGGCCTGGCACCTCCTTATGGAATGGGTTTCCAGGGGAATCCAGAAGTGTCAACATTTTACACAAACCCTTAGCTGAGGGATGAGAGTTGACCCAGCCTGGAGGAGCCAGAAAAGCTGTTCCAGCACCTCAGTCTGGTGCTGGTTGGAACAGGCAAAGGCAGAATTTAGCCCTTGGAAATGAAGGCAAAACTTGTACACCTGGAATAGTCCTGGCACCCACAAATGCTCCTTTGGTGGGAGGAGAACAGGAGGAATCCCAAGGCAGGATTGGTGGCACAGCGTCAGACAGGCTCTGTCCCCAAACACAACTTGGTTTATCGTGTGGCAGTTGGAGTGGCACCAGTAGCAGCCTCTTATCTCCCCAGGATGAGTTAAGGTATCTCATATCAAACCAGAGAGATAGGCCAATGCCAGCCCAGTCACAGGAGATAAACACCTGGAGCAGGATTCCTTCTGTGCCCCTTCCCCTGGGCATTTCCCTCGGAGCATGTGTCACCTTTTAAGCCTGGCTTAGTCATTGTTTTCCTTCCTTTTGACCCTGCACTCTGCTGATTTGTGGACTCAATTCTTCCCTGCACAGAGGCCGAACCAGACAGAGCTCTCCATCTATGACGAGTCTGTGGATGAGAGCAGTGCAGAGTACAAGAACCTGGAGGAGGTGAGTTGTAGTGCCAGGGGTTACTGAAGCCATGAGGCAGAAATCAGAACTTCTAATTGGGGTTGATTAGATGGGAAATCCCATCTAAGCACTTACTGCAGTGCTTCAGCAAGTTAACTGCAAATATAATTTTAAATCCCTGTCTCGATGAGCTCCTTAGGGCACCAGGTTGAGGAGCAGGTAGGTTACCCCACAGAGGAATCCTTCCATCTACTCTGGGCCACACAGCTCAGGTTCAGTCAGACCTGTGGTCTCCACGCCCTGGGGGGAACTTGGAGAACCAGGTTTGGTTCACAGCCAAAAGAAGAGTCATCAGCCAAAATGTCACCAGCCAAGATTTCCAGCACTGACTTTGCTGATGCTGCAGCGATTTGCACCCACGTGTGTGCCCTGGCAGGAGATCCCCTCCAGGGCTGCCCTTCCCCGTGCTATCCATGCCCAGCTGGAAGCAGAGCAGCCTCCAGCATTCCCACACGGAGAAGGGCTGGGAAGGGCTGGAGCTCCTGGGGGTGACAGTGACACCGAGCTGTGCCACTGGGGCTGTGCCCTGGCACCAGCCCTGACTCTGCTCATCTTCTGTGCCCTTTAGGAGATGTTTGGAAGCATGTTCCACTCAGAGACCCAGACAGCTCTGTGAGCACAGGCAGCACTGGGACAAACCCTCCACAACAGACTCCTCTCTCCCACCCCTCCGGGGAGAGCTGTGCTTCCACCTGGGGACACAGCAGGTTTGCAAAGAGGCCACCAACCCCCAGGACTGCCACATCCCTCCCTCCTCCCTGCTCTGCTCTGCACTCCGAGCAATGGACTCTGCAGCAGCCACCTGGGCAAGCAGGAGCTCAGCAGACGCCGTCTCACGGACTCGAGTGGAGTTCTGAACTCAGGGGACGCTCAGCCACTCCTCTGTCCCTCACAATCCCTCTGTCCACGCTGGAACTGCATCATCCGAGCATCCTGCTCCTTCCCTTTCCCTCCTCCCTCTCTCCTCAATGAAACACAAGCAAATGCCAAAAGCCTTTCAGGGCTTGGATTCACGAGCAGCAGTGGCTCTGGTGAGGGGTGCTGCTGCTCCCTGATTGCACTGACCCCGGGGGTGCCTGTGACTGCAGCCCCCCGAATTTCCCTGCGTGTCTCTGTAGCCTCTGCCTCTCCTCTTCAGTGTCCCAGCATCCCAAAAAACACTGCCTCGAACCAGTGCTGTATTTCTGACCCCCCCCCAAAGATCTCGGTACTCTCTCAGCAGGGCTGATTTCTTAAATAAATTATTTTATTTTTAATAATAGGACAGGCTTGTAATCAGAAATACGAATTCTTTGTGACGTGCACATTGTCCTGCCTGCCCAGTGGGCTGAGTACATGAAAGCAGATTATATTTTCAAATGCTATTTCTCTTTTATTAGTCTAAAATATTACAAATTACAGTTTTGAACTATGCAGACATTATTGAGCTGATTGCTGAGGGCTTCCTGAGAACAGAATGTGGGACTTTCCTACAGCTCCCAGATGTCTCATTTTTAAGGAAAATAGAGCTTCCTGAACCACCCTTGCTAGAGGGTCACTAAAGGAAGCAACATCAGCACCCTGCCAGTTTGGTTTTATGTAACATCTCAATAACGAAGTCACCATTTCTCTACCTCAATTTCTGATTATGTGGTGCAGGAGAGAGTAATAAAACCAAAGGAGGGCAGAAAACCCCACTAGCTGATGGTTATTACTTGTTTTAATCTTAGACAGCAGTGGTTTCTCCAGAAATCTCTATGTACAGCTTGTTCTACAAAGTAAAATCAAGAGATTAAGTCTCTTAAATCATCTTTGAGGGTGATTCCTCGTGGTCTTTTGTACTGCCACAGTGCTCTTTTTATTTGCTAGTTTGAAAAAAAAAAGGTAACAAGGAAATTGGTGCAGAGCAACAAGAAACTGTCCTGATCAATATTTTGGGGTCTCTGAGGTGGCATCACTTTAAAAGAGGGAAGTTCCAATTCCCAGCTCTTCATTCAGGGTTCATTACAGGAGGCTGATTTCCCAGGCTGGGGTCTGACAGGCCAAATGCAGGAATCCTCAGAGCAGAGGCATAAACCAGATTGTATTTCCTGAACTTCCTACAAGAATTGGGATGGGATGTCGAAAGAAATGACTCAGAAACAGCAGTAGTGGCCCTTCTGCAAATCATGACCCAGGCAGAAGGAAATCCCATTTCTGTAGCCAAATTTTGGGTCAGTTCTGGCAATAATTGTAACACCAGCAGGCAAATGGCACTGCTGGAGGCACAACGTGGCCAAAGTCATAAATCCCAAGTGCCTGGGCAGAGAATTAGGGAAGCTCAAAGTCACAATATTCCCTTTACTGCTCTTAAGTAACAGTTGAGGTTGATGTGTTTTGGCTCTGAAGCCTTATTTGGTAAATGCATGATGTATAACCAGCTCAGAAATGTTTGTAATTTATTTAATTTAATGTTGGTTTCGTTCTTTTTTTGATAATAAAGAATGTGTGAACAATCATTGGCTTCTTCTGCTGACTCAAGGGCAGGATTTCCATGGCTGTTCCCATCTGGTGTTTGGCATCTTGGGACAGTTTCTGCCATGGGAAGGTGGGATAAATCTTCACATTCAGGTCAGAGCAGCGGTAAAGAAGAGAATAAGAACTGTTCTGTCGTGTTCGCTGGTGGAATCAAGGGAAGAAGTGACACATTTTGAAAAGCAGGTGGATTTAAATCTGTCAGGAGTGGGACTGGCACAACACAGGGATTTCCTGGGCTGTCACTCGGCCCAGTCCTGGCATCTTTCTGTCTCACTTGTGGCCCCAGTGAGCCTGGGGGTGGTTATTCCCTACGGGAACTCCTTTTATCCTCATCCTTTCGGGAGCAACATTCCAAGATATTGGGAAGAAATTCCTTCCCATGAGGGTGGGCAGGCCCTGGCAGAAGGTGCCCAGAGCAGCTGGGGCTGCCCCTGGATCCCTGGCAGTGCCCAAGGCCAGGTTGGACGGGGTTTGGAGCAGCCTGGGACAGTGGGAGGTGTCCCTGCCGTGGCAGGAGTGGAACGGGACGAGACTGAAGATCCTTTCCAACCCAAACCATTCCGGGCCCGCCGCCATGTCCACTGCAAACTACAGCTCCCAGCAGCGACCGCGAAGGAGGCGGGGCCAACCCGCCAACGCCGCAATCCCATTGGTCACCGTTCCGGCGGGGCGGGTGACGATTGGCTCCGGGCCACGCCCGTCAGCTGCGAGCGTGCGGCGGTCAGTGATGGCGGGCGGGCGGCGGGCGGTGGTGGCGGCGCTGCTGGCGCTCGGTTCGGTTGTGCTGGCGCTGTCTGCCGCCGTCCTGCTCCGCGCCTTCGTCCTGCGAGCCCCGGCCGGGGTCCCGCGGCTCTGGGCACGGAGCGCCGGCACCGCCGCCCTCAGCGCCAGCGAGCGGCGGGAGCTCAAGGAGGCGCTGCGAGGTGAGGGGGCCGGAGCGCTGTGAGGCTCCCTCGCCCCCGGACAGGCCTCTCCTGAGGGGGGATCCAGGGCACGGGGCTGGGTGTGGAGGCGGCCGCTCCCCAGGTGCTTTCCCGGGGAGGAACCGGGTGTTGGCTCCCAGCAGGACTAAGGAAGTGATTGAAAATCTGTGCTGGGCACTGCTGAGGCCACACCTCGAGCGCCGCGTTCAGTTCTGGGCGCTGCAGTTCGGGAAGGACATGGAGGGGCTGGAGCGTGTCCAGAGCAGGGAACGGAGCTGGGAATGGGGCTGGAGAATCCTGAGGGAGCTGGGAAAGGAGCTCAGCCTGGAGAAAAGGAGGATCCGGGGGAGTTTCTGGCTCTGCACAACTCCCTGACAGGAGGGGGCAGCCAGGGGGGGATTTGGGATCTTATCGCAGGGAACAGGGACAGGAGGAGAGGGAACAGCCTCAGGCTGGGCCAGGGGAGGTTTAGGCTGGAAATCAGCAGGAATTTCCTCATGGAAAGGGCAGCCAGGCCTTGGCAGGGGCTGCCCAGGGAGGTTTGGAGTGCCCATCCCTGGAGGTGTCACCTGGACGTGGCACTCAGGGCTCAGGGTGGGGATCGGGCACAGGATGGACTCGATGATCCTGGAGGGATTTTCTAATCTCAGTGATCCTGTGGTTCTCCTGAGCCAATTCTTGCCCTGTGTTGATCTTCTCCTCTGTTTCATACACATAGAATTTTACCAGACACCCATGACGGCATTTCCAGACATCCCTTTGTCCACTGGATCAGTCACTGTCGGGATTTTTTCCCTTTCTTGCTCACTGCTGTGACCAGTCCCGGGGTGTTTGTGCTGTCTGACGTGGAAGGTTTGAGGGGTTGAGCCCTCAGTAGGGCTGGCACTGTGCAGGAAACCACAATCTGGCACAGAGTGATAAAACCTTGTGTGTAAACCTCATACCTTGCTGGTTTGTAGGATTTATTGCCTAGCAAATCATGTTTGCATTCTTTTTTTAATGGGAAAATGAAGGCTCACAATAGATTTTTGTGTTAATTCATGAATCACACGACCTCAAAAGAATCCATAACCTCTCCTGGCAGCTGCTCTTTGGAAAGGCAGCTGAGACTGAGTTATTCCCATGTTCTGCAGGACAGGGGCTGGATGTTGGAGAGCCTGTTTAATGACAGGGCAGACCAGAAGGGCCAACAGAAGCCCTGTCTGTTTATATATGTTCATTTATAAAGCAGTGTGAAGGTGTAATAACCATCACAACCTGCCTTACTCTTCAGAAAGAACCTTGGACTGCCAACTCAGCTGCCTGTTTGGCTGCCAGAGGAGTTTATGGCTCTGAGGAATCAGATCACCCAAGCAAATTGCAGCTGCTCCTGGACAGTAGCATTTCTAACAATATCATTCAACACTTGAGCATGAAAAGTGGAGTCAAATTATCTGGAGAGATACCTTGGCTGAGCTGTTAGGAAACTCTGGTGGCTGCATGTGCACAGCCCAGCTGAAGCACATCAGTCTTTTTTTGATGTCAGCTGTGAAATAATGTTTAAAGCCTGGAAGGTATTCAGGGACATAAATATCCCCCTTTTGAGCATTGTTTGATTTCAGTGCTGAGTGATTTCTGTTCTGTGTTTCTTTGAAGGGGCCATTAGAATCCCAACTGTGTCCAGGTCTCCAGAGGATTTGAATACAACTGCCATGGCAGAATTTGGGAGTTACATTCAGAAAGGTACTGAACTTTCAGTCTTGGCCATCTCTGCTGCTCTATTCCATTTTCATAAACAAATAGAAGAGACCATATATCATTCCTGAATATAGGGAATATATTTTATTTTATTATATTTTTCCTGAAGAAAGGCCTGTCAGGAATGTCACATGGTGTCCCCTCTGCTACAGTGTTTTGGGGGTATCAGTGGTGCTTGAGATGGTTAAATGCCATGAAAAAATAAACAGAGGATGACCTGATTTTGTGGCAGTTCCATCATTGCTCCCTGCAAAGGAGCTGCAGCAGTGCTGAACAAGAATTCTGGGTTTGTTTAGGAAAGCTCTAAATGCAAAGGTTGATGGATTGGTAAGAGGGTGAGAACTTCTCTGTTGTGGTCAGTCTTATTCACAGTCCCCCCACAATGCTACCTAGGTGACAACTCTATGGAATAATGCTAAATTTGGCCATTACTGTTAATTTTTTCTTTTACATGTGTTTTTAATTTTTTTTTTTCCTTGACAGTCTTCCCGGCTGTATTTTCTTCAAAGTTCATCCAACATGAAATTGTTGGGAAATACAGCCACCTCTTTACAGTCCAGGGCTCTGCCCCTGCCCTGCTGCCCTATATGCTGCTGGCACACATGGATGTGGTGCCCGCTCCCCCCGAGGGCTGGCATTTCCCTCCTTTCTCAGCTGCAGAGCACGAAGGTTTCATCTATGGACGAGGAACGCTGGATAACAAAAACTCTGCCATTGTACGTGTGCTTGGTAATGTCCTTCCACAAACACACAGCCTGGGGAAGGCAGAGGGGAGAAATCAATCCTCTTGGAATTCACTGTGTTGTCTCTCTCCCCCCTCGTTCTGTTAGTGAGAAATTCCTAAGCCCTGCAGTTTTCTCCCAACTTTTCCTAAAGATGGAGTGGAGCAACCGCGGCTACTGAAGAAAAGAGAGTTAAAACTCTTGAAGAATCAGGAGAATCATCTTGAAATGCAGATATATTTGATTGAATGCCAGTTTAAAATGTTATGGCCCAGGTGCCCATCCCTCGGAGTGTCCAAGGCCAGGCTGGACAGTGGAAGGTGTCCCTGCCTGTGGCACTGGATGAGCTTTAAGGTCCCTTCCAACCCAAACCATTCCATGATTCTCTGTCAAATGCTGTGTTCCAAACCAGGGATAGAAACCTTTTCCTTTTTCCCAGGTGTCACACAGGCACTCAAAGCCAAAAGTGGCCCTTTGAAAAGGCTCGAGTTTCAAATTAAACCCTTTTTATTTAATTGTACCAACAAATAACCCTGCATCTTTTATCCAGCCTGTGGCAGAACAAAGAGCTGTTGTACTAAACACATTTGGGAGGAGTCTGTTCAGAAAACATTGATCTGTGAAGGATTCCTCATTGGGAAAAGGTTGATGGAAAAATTAATAAGGAAATGGCCCTTTGTGACTTTGATGATTACTTCCATGGTTGTCCTGTATTTAAATTTGAACAGATGTTTTTTGTCACACAGACCACACTCCTAGAAAGTTTCAGGATGTTTAATCATCAATTTCAAAGCAATGAAACTTAAAAAGTTTGGTTTGATGTTTCATTCTGCTGTGAACTGCACAAGTAACTCCACAAATGGCAAAAAAAAAAAAAAATCAGCAGTTTCAGTGAACATGGCAAAAAATGGGTGCTGACAAGATAGAGAGGAGATGTGAAAAACTAAATAATTTAAATTGAAAAAGAGAGATGGAATAATAGAGCAAATATACTGGTTTTTGTATATATTGCCATAGCAAATGGTAAATTTGATTTCTGATTCTTCAGATTAAGTTCCTTGTTCTGTTTCTGTCATTTTAGTACTTCCTGTACAAAACATGCTGCTCCTTAAAATCCCTGGATTTGGTAGCTCCAGTGAAGCCAATCTGGGTGTGTGACAGGCACTTGAAGGGAGCAGTGAATTCCTTGGGTAACTCTGCCTCTGTGGTGCTCCCTGTGCAGTTTGTCCCTGACAGCAGCAGCCAGAACCAGCTGCTCTGTGTTTCACATCCCTCTCCTGTGTGAGCATCACTGATCAAAACCACTGCAGTGTCTGTTCCAGGGAATGGGAATATCCTCAGTGGGAGCTGTAGAAATCAAAGCTTAGCTGTGAACAGCACAAGAGCTGTGAGAGACCCCAATTCTCTTCCATCACTCTGCATTCTTTTGCATTTATTCTCTTTATTACCACGCAGTCTGGTTCTACACCACGTTCTGCTTTTCCTGCAGGGCATTCTGCAAGCTCTGGAATTGCTGCTGAGGAGGAATTACAGACCCCACCGATCCTTCTACGTGGGCATTGGCCACGATGAGGAGGTATCTTCTTTTCTTCCCTTGAAATAACAATGTTTGCATTGCTCCTGTAGCTAACAAGGCTTAATTTTTAAACATTGTTTAGCAGGAAGGTCTTTCCTGTTTTTCCTGGTTCTGTGGGGGAGATAGTGTGTCAGGCCCCAGGTCACAGTTATTGTTTGGAGTGACGCTCACAGAGGGTTTGGTGGGATGAGCAAAGAGAAAAGAACACCAGAGGGTGTCACTTCAAATTCTTTTCTGCAAGGAAGGTGCGGCAGGAATCCCATTTTGGAGACAGGAAAAGCTGGGTTGAGATTCACATGGTTGTGCCAAATGATCAGGAAGAAGAGACAGAAATGTTCCAGTGGCACAGAGAGATGGGTGAGGTGGGTTTGGTTATGCACTATCAAAATACAAAGGCAGGGAATTACTAATGGTTGAAATAAATAGGGCTGAAATTGCTAATCTGTGGAGTTTATAGCTCTGAGATATGGAAATTAAAGCAGCAGTCAGTGACTCATCAATGAGAGCACTCCTCATCATGGATATAAATTCATCTGCTATCTGCTATTGCCATTAACAATGTCCAATTAATTTTCCTGGAAGGAACTTTTATTGTTGCTGTGGAGCTGTTCCCAGGGGATTTCGTGCATTCTTTATGCTGTAGCCAACTGCAAAGTGTTTTCCAGCTTTGCTCCCAATGTTCTGGCTGGATCTGATCAGTTCCTCTGCCTGCATTGCACAGGTGTCTGGTCTGAAGGGAGGAAGGAATATTGCAGCTCTGCTGGAAGCCAGAGGAGTGAAACTCTCCTTCCTGCTGGATGAGGGAAGCGCTGTGCTGGATGGGATCATTGCAGGAGTGCAGAAACCAGTGGCTATGTAAGAGTGACCACAGTGAACACAATTCATTTGCAGTCATTAATTAGTGACAAATGACACAGTTAATGTCACTACAGAATGTTTTCAAGGCAGTGTGGGTGCTGCTGGAGCTGCAGCAGTGGCACAAAGTGCAAGGCAGGGACCTTTGTGTGCTGTCCATCACAGCTGTGCTGACACAAGCAGAACATTCCACTGAGCCCATGCAGGCATTTGAATTCTCTGCTGCAGAGCTCTGCTCACTGGAGAAGCAGCCAAGACATCAGAGCTCCAGAGATCTACACGCTGTGTTAATGATTTGTTGTTGCTGCTTGAGTGCTTTTTATCGTGCTGAAACTATGCAGAGTAGTTATTTTTATCTACTGCCTGTACATGTGTGTTTGGAATTGCATTAGTCATTTATCTGTTCATTAATTGATTGATTGATTTATCATTGACCAGGATTGCTGTCACAGAAAAAGGGTCAATGACACTGAACTTCACTGTGGAAAAAGAGCCAGGACATTCCTCCTTTCCTCCTAAGGAGACAAGTATTGGCATTCTGGCAGCAGCCATGTCCAGGTGAGAGCTTCCCTGTCACCCCAGTGTCAAAAACAGCCAAAAAAACTCCTAAATCACTGATATCTGACTTCTGAAATATTTGTGTTCAGAGTCTTCTTCAAATTCCTGTTCTGTATTTGAAGCTGCAGTTTGTAGCTCACTTTGAGGGGCAGAAATGCAACTCCCAGCCAAGGGACAATTGCCAGGTGTCAGCAGAGTCCTTTCGCTTCAGCTCTCCCGAGTGTCAGCCAATTCTCTAAAAGCAACACAAGTGCTGTCTGCCCTAATTTACTCTGTGGCAACAGAGATTCCTTTGTTTGGGTGGCAGGATTTCTCTGGAATTTGTTCCTGCACATCCCTGCTACCTCAGCTGGTAATTCTCCAAGCCAATAGACATGGCACAGAGTCATAATGTGGCTGCAGAAATCATCTCTTTACAGCTCTGTGTAGATATCAAATTGGCTGAGAAATAGATATTTTAGAAAAACTGAGTATATCCAGACATGCTGGGATTTCTGTGCTATTTTTCTGGATTTCCATGTATTTACAGGAGTCAGGCTTTGGGATTTTTTCAGCTGTTTTTCAAAGGAAATCTTTGACTGGAATGCCCAGAAATCCATAAAGCTGTGCTCACACATTTACTTACCAGGAGAGCACAGTGTGATGACATCTCCAATAACAGGAATATATTTCCCAAATCAGATTCCTGACAACCTTCTGGAGCAATAACAGCCAGAGAATTGTGTTTTTACCTTTCAAATGTCGATTTGTTTTGTAGGCTGGAGCAGAATCCCTTGCCCAACCTGTTTGGCCACGGCCCAGAGCTCCTGACCATGGAGCACCTTGCAGGAGAGGTGAGGAGAGAAGCAGAATTCCATCCCCAGACTGCCATGAGACTAACCCAGTGATGAATTTAGAGCACAGTTATGTAGAAAGGATAAAAAAAGCTGACTTTTCTCCTAGATTATTGTTTCAGCTGGAATTATATTCAAGGGACTCCACTGTGCTCTTGACAAAGAAAAACTTTGTGATTTGTGGTTTTATTCATTCCCCTTAGTTCAGGTTTCCTCTCAACGTCATCATGAGCAATTTGTGGCTGTTCTCACCTATTGTCAGCAGGTAAGAAAAGAGATCCTTGATAAACATCCCCAGCCTCTCACCCTTAAAAGATGAAGCCATTTCTAATCTTCCCAGGAAATAAGTTATTTTTTCATTTAGATAATTCAGTGGTTTCCTGTTATTAATTGAATAAGCCATCATTCAACTTATTGCCTGTGGAATTATGGTGTTTATCTTTTAGCAATATTCAACTTCTTGGAAAAATTTTGTTTATTTCTATTTTTTGTAGAGTCCTTGCCTGGAAACCTTCCACTAATGCCTTGATTCGAACGACCACAGCAGTGACCATGTTTAATGCAGGAATCAAGGTGCTTTCACTGGGATTTTTCTCCATGTAATTATGATGAGACAATTGGAATATTTAATTTTCAGCTCTTTATATCCATTTATAAGATCAATGTGGCCTCTGTGTGTTGCCACAGTCTCATTCTTACCTCAGATGTGGCTTGGATTTGGCTGCAGTTGAAAATCACTTCTTTTCAGAAGTCTCTGATCTCTGTCCACCACTGTTAAAATTGTTAATATTTTAGGATGGACAAGAAAATTTTGGTTTCTGCATAATCCTACAAAGTATCAATGGCAGCGTTTGAAACTGTCCCAGTCACAAACACTTCCCTGGCCCAGGTGTTTGTAGCACAGGTCTGTTGTTTGCCTCAAGTAGGGTTAAATGTGCACCTTGGACTGAGAGGTAAAAAATTCTGTGACTGAAAAGCATCACTGGGCAGGAGGAGATGCAGTGGCTGAACAGTGACACGGAGTGGCCAGGAGGGAAGTGACACCCTGCTTCCTTTTTTTCTAAGATTCTGCATTGTTTTGTTTAACAAAGTTGTAAATATTCAGTCTGTAGATAAGAAGAGTGACGTGACAATGAAGTAAAAATATCACTTAAAAACACCTCTCAAAATAAAGTTTCACATTTTCTCAGTATAAATTTTCTGAAGGGAGGGGGCTAAGCTCAAGATAAAAACTTCTATAAAAGTAAGAGCTAACTTCATTTTTGGTGATTTGATGAATATTTCTTTGTGTATTTATCTGCATTTTAGATAAGATTTACAATATTTTACCACAGAAAGGGACATCACACTTGGTGGAAACTTTGATGATTGATTGTGAAGCATCTGAAGCCTGCAGCTGTTTGAGCAGTTCTGATTTTACAGTTGGCATTTTATTCTGATTTTAACTTCCTTTTAAACTTTGATCCTTCCTTTTTTTCCAGGTGAATGTCATCCCTTCCTCTGCAAGAGCCACGGTGAACTTCAGGATCCACTCTGCCCAGACAGCTGCTGAGGTATTCCTGCTCAGATCTCAGCAGGGTTTGTGCCAAACAGCTCATGTGGCTCACGTGTGGTTGTGGAATGAGGGCACTGGGAGGGTTTGGGAGTCCTGCACACCTCAGGAGGTCTGACAGGCCTGCCCAGGACAGGGCAGCTGTGAAACCTTGTCAGTGCAAAACATCTTCCCTCCCCAAGCCTTTGCTGGAAGTTTCTCTCTCTGGAAGCTTGTTCTGGGTTATTTGGATGCCATAACTTCCAGGAGCAGCAGGCTGAGCTCCTGCCTTGCAGGGCTGCAGCAGGTCAGGAGTGCCTTGAAGCAGTGATGTAGTGTAGTAGTAATTAACCTGATTAATGAATTGAGCTGAAGTGTCACCATCCACTCAGAACAGGGACTGACACACTTCCAGTCTGTGTTTGCAGCCACAGCTGACACTTCACAGACAGATGTTTTCTGGCAAGCTGAACATCTGCTGCTGTCTCTAAGGGCTGCTTTCTCATTTCTTGTGCTCATTTGATCTCTGTGTTTCACCCCCAGGTGCTGGAGGCAGTCAGGAACACCATTGCAGATGACAGAGTGAGGATCGATGTGGTGGAGGCCTTTGACCCCCTGCCCGTCAGTCCCTGGGATGAGCAGACTTTTGCAGTCCATATTTTCCAAAGAACCATCCTGGACATCTTCCCAGATGTTGACAGTGTGGTCCCAGGTAACAGCAGGCACACATGATTATTGTTTCCTCTCTGCTTTTCCCTCCCCCAGCCCTGCCTTGTTTCCATTTGCTCTGCACTCCTCCACCCCAGCTGTTAACTACTGGAAACAGCTGCTTTTTCCTCTTTTTATTCCGTTCCCTCTTTATGCTTTAAAAAGTTTTAATGTTGTTTTTTAGTCGTGGAAGTAAAAAAGCAAACAGGAAGCTGACAGAAACAATGAGCCTTGAATTGGGCTCTCTGCACATACAAAGGAATCTCTTCAGGGAAGAAAGGAATTGTGAGGGAGAGGAGGAGGAGGTCTTCTTGCTTCAGTTCTTCTTTTATTGTTTTCATAGCTGGCAAAACCATTCCTGCTTTTCTGTATTGTTCCTTACAATCCTAACCCCTTCCCTTTCTCCCAGCTCCTTCCCAGCTCTGTAGCAGCTGGACTGAAGTTTGAAACTGAGATTTCTGGTGAGGCTGAGTGTCATGGCTGTGCTTAGGTCGAGCTGTGTGTGTCCAGCTCCTGCTCCTGAAGGAGAGAATGTTCTCCAGGATGCACCAATCAGTGTTTCCTGTGATGCTTTTGGTGCAGGCAGTGATTGTACAGAGCTGTCACCAGATGCTTTTCCTCTCTCCTGGGGAAAGGTGGAAAAGTTTAGTTCCTCTGCTGCAGAATAAAGCTGAGGTTTGTTTTCCAGGCACGTGCATTGGAAACACAGACAGCAGGCACTTCACCAACGTCACCAAAGCCATTTACAGGTTCAACCCTCTGCTCCTGAGGCAGGATGATCTCCCCAGGTACTGAGCTCTGCACGTGGGCAGCTCTCGGGGTGGGCAGAGGGAAACCCAGCCCTGTGTGCCTTGGCCCATGGCAGGTCACTCATTTCCTGCAGATTTGGGTGCTGCAGGAGCAGGGGATGGAGATGAGCCTGGGACAGCATCAGCCTTGGCTCTTTGTTCTTTGAAATGCCGGCAGGATTGAGGTGTTTGGTTCAGTGCTCCTGGGGAGCTGAGGGGATCCTCTGTGTGCTGCAGCAATGTGAGAGGTGTTGTTCTGGACTTGGCCTTGTCCAGATTTATCCTTATATTTGGACATTTCCCACTCTGAAGAGATTTGCTCCTTAAAGCTGGAAATTTCCTGAAGCAAAGTGATAACAACATCATCATGCAAAGGATAATTCCTTATTTAGATTTCTCATTTTACTGAGGTGCAGATGATGCAGGAGTTGAGTGTTTGGCTGTCAAGAAATGGGCAGAGAGATGGAATACCAGAGTGAGGATTTTGTCCAGTTTTGGATTTTTTCCAGACTTAGTTGTTGGGCTCTGAGCCTTTGAATCAATACATTTGGGTTGGTTACAGTGCAGTTTTTGGTGTGTATTGCTGTGGTTTTATGTTGTGCACTGCTTTTTGAAGTCAACAGCCAAGCAGGGTGGTGGATATGTGCAGGTGGGTCAGAAATTCACTCTGGACTGAAAAATGTCCTTTTTCTTTCAGGATCCATGGCTTGAATGAGAGAATCTCCATTGAGAATTATGAGAAACAGGTGGAGTTCCTCTTCCAGCTGATCAAGAACTGTGACATTGAGACACTTCCAGAGCCTCATGCCACCTCCCACGAGCTGTGAGAGACATCTGGGAAAAGCAACTGCTCAGGTGGACTCTGGGGCTGAAGATGCACTTGTGTGTTGTGTGTTGAGCCACAGCTGGAATTTGGGGTGTTTTTATATTGTGGTTTACATACAGATGGAGGAAGTGCTGGTTGTGTGATAGGATCATGGCAAAACCCAACAAATAACCCTAATTTCTGCTCTCCATGCTCTGATGTGCAGCCCTTAATCTGGCACTAATTTTTTTTCAGCACTTAAGGCCTCTGAAATTGGTAATCACTAAAAATATTTTAAAAATAGAGTTTTCAGGTACTCCAGAAGTTCTGTGTTGTTGTAGCTGATGAGGTGCTCAAAACTTCCCATCTTTTCAGTGATTCTTTTTTCCCTCCCTGACTCATGGTGTGGCTCAGGGTCTGTGTTGTGAAACTTGGTGTCGGAAGAAAGGATTGCAGCTTTAAAAAAGGAATTAAATCCCCATCATCTACTCATCTCTTTTCTCACTGAATCAGTCCTTGCAGTTTATGCTTCTCCTTTGCTCTTCTGAGAACTTGATTGTGAAAGATTTCAGATTTCTTCCAGGTCAGAGGGATCTGAGGTTTGTTCCTTCACTGCCAGGGCAGTGAAAGTTCTACTTTTCCTGCTGGCTCAGTTTTTTGGGAGCCCTGGGGCAGGCAGGCCATGGATGTTGGCTCTGCTTCATCTTGCACTTCTTGCCTACCTTTGACAGCACTAAAGGCTTCAGCATCCTTTTGACCTTGATAGTTGGGGTGATCAGTATTAATTGCACAAATAATTTATTTAATCATTAAATTAATTCTATAAATAAATTGTTAACCAAGTGGAGTTGGCCAAAGAAAAGCCTGGGAGCATTCGTGTGGCACTGCCAGGCTGTGCTGCAGGGCTCAGTGCAGCTCCTCCTGCTGCAGAGATGTGTGTCTTGTTTTTCAGAACCTCAATTATGCACTGGAATGGGTGGATGTTCTGCTCTAAATTCATACTGTGAAATGTGCTGGAATGTACAGGAAATACCCTGCAATGTATCCTGAAAAACACTGATGGAACTCTGATTCCAATTCTTTCCGTTCACCATTCTATTTATTTGCACTCTGATCTTATCACTGTGGCCAGAGGGCTACAGCTGTATCACCTCCTCAATAATTGAAACAAAACTGACATTTTCATCTAATAAAACAAGGAATGGGAATTCTTTTCGGATGATTATTTAATCTTTTTATGTAGCTGTGTAATTGCAGTGAAGTCATTTCCACACCTGAGCCATCCATATAAAGTTTCCATCAAAACAAACCCATTTTCCAACCAGCTTTAATCTTTACCCCCTCCCTGGTGCTCCATTTTCTACACAAAATCAGCTCACCCTGGCCAGGCATTATTGGGCAGTAAATAGTTTGCATCTTTTCTGGTTTGCTGCACTTTGTTGTGTTCATTCCCTCCCGTCAGGGATTTGTTCAGCCACGTGTCTGTGGCTCTTTTGTGGAGGTGCTCCTGCAGCTCCAGGCACAGCAAAAGTGATGTGTCAGGGCACAGCACTGAATGAAACAGCCCTGGCAGTGGGAGGTGCACAGAAGGGTTTGTTGTTGGTTTTTTTTTTCTCTGGCAAATCTCTGTAAAACTGAGTTGAAAGCCTCTGCTGTGGCTGTGGCTCTATGGGGTCAATATTGGTTAACACCTGATGGTTGTGCTGCCAGTCAGAGGGACCTCAACAGGCTGGAAAAATGGGAAAACAAAGGAAAAAATGAGGAAAATCTCATGGGAGAGCACAGGTTGTCCAAATCCTGACCTGGGCCATGCTGTTGTGGTGTGGAAGGAGGGATTTGTTGCCTCTTGCACCTCCCAATGAGTCCTAAGGGCATAAAACATTCTTTATGTAATCTCCTCCCAGCCAAAAATCCCTCTCCTGTGTTTGGGTGAGG
This sequence comes from Vireo altiloquus, assembly GCA_013396875.1. NCBI lineage: Eukaryota > Metazoa > Chordata > Aves > Passeriformes > Vireonidae > Vireo > Vireo altiloquus. The sequence goes on along the minus strand of VZRF01009546.1, from coordinate 253,834 downwards.
ATTGTTTCTTTAAAAGAAGAAGATTCATTTTGCTGCTGAAGGAAAAGCCAAGGGCAGAGGGTGCTGGGAAGGCAGGGCTGGGTTTGGCAGCTCCTGTGTGAATGTGTGCCATGAGATTTGGCTGGGACAGCTCCTTGCAGAGCTCATTAAGTGCTGTCATCAGCCAGGGCTGAGATCTCGCCGTGCTCTGCACTGGGGATGTGCTCTGCAGAGCTCAGCCACAACCTAAGAGGCCACTAAAGTGCTTTAAACAGACCTTGTCCTGCAGGATCCACCAGGCAAACAGCACTTTGCCATCTCTGCTCATCTTCCCAGTCACTTCTGGTGAATATCTGTGCTTTTTCCACGTCCTTTGCCTTTGTGTTCTTTATTTTATCCCTTTTGCTGCCAGGTCGTGGTTGTGTGACACCATTCCAGAGAGTCCCTCAGTGGTTTGGTGTCTGCACAGAGCTCCTGAGAGAGCAGATCTCCTCCCACCCCATTTCACTGCTCCCAGGAGATGTTTCTGGGAATGTCTCTCTTCCTTAGTGGTGTGTGGAATCACATAACTGATATGAACAACATGAATGATGCATTTTCTGTTCAGATCAGATCCAACCTTGCCTGGTGTGAGCAGTTACTTGATGATGCCAAGCACATCATGAAGACACAGATGAATGACTCTGGGAGCTCTTCTTTTTGTGCTGTGGTGAGTCACTGAGCCTCGAGAGCAATTACCTGTGACTCAGAAGGAAGGAAGAGCCTGATTTTCTGCTCTGAAGACAGGTAGCTCAGTCCCACTGACAGACATGATTTGAACACTGAGTTAGCTCAGTTCCAGTGTGTGTTATATCCATAGTAACTTCCTTTTTTTCCCTGCTTTTCCCCAAATCTGCAACGTTGTTGTGCCAGCCCTGACTCAAAGGTGTGTCCAGGCTGCTGTGGGCCAGCTGAGCTGAGGCCACACGGAGAAAAGGTCACATCCCACACCTGCATTTTCTAAAGAAAGCTCTGTTGCTGGGCTCTCTTTAACAGAACTTGGTTTATTTTCAGCCCCAAGTGGCCGTGGGGAGTTGAGGCACTGAGCTGGAGGAACAAGGTGTTTACAGAGTCATTTCCTCCAGCTTTGCATTTGACACTTGGGTTCTTGGCTCCTCTTTTGCCATTTCATTTGATATTCCATGGAGCTGCTGAAATCCATTTTCTCCAGCAGGTGCTGTGAAAACTTCCCTGTGGAGGAACACTTCCACTGAGGAATGTGGAAGAGAGGAGCATTCCTCACCTGTGACCCTGAATTCTCTGCTTTTCAGTGGTCTTCAGGCTGCTGCTTGAACCCTGCACAAATTCCTACCAATCTGTTCAGTCCTTGCTGGTGCTCTGAAACTTCCACAGAATTTTAGTCCCCAAATTCAGTCTCTGACATCAACCCTTTGAAGATGTGCTGCTGGGAGGTCTCTGCAGCGTTGGCAGCTCTGTGCCACCCTCTCAGGGCCTGCAGTGGTGCAGAATTGCTGCCCAGGGCATGGTTTTGCTGGCTGAGCAGCTCGGGGAGGGCTGTGTGACACTGGAGCAGGGGCTTGGCTCAGCTTTCCGCTCCCACAGCTTGCCGGGGCAGCAGGAGGCAGAGATAAAGGGCTCAGCGTGGTGGGGAAGGGAGGGCCCTGCTCCCTGCAGATCCCTCTGCTGATCTCAGAGCTGATTGCAGAGTGTGCTGGGGGGCCCAGAGGAAGCTGCAGTCACTTCTCAGCAGGAAGGAAAATGACCACATGGAAGGGTGGTTAGAGCAGGGGGCAGGGGACAAAGGGAAAATGCTCTTTGGCACTCGGGGATTCGCCACGGGGTTGGGCACAGCCTGGGCAAGGAGTTTTACAAGCAACAGTCAAATCATGCAGCATTCCTCAGGGTGCTTTTCATGCCTCTTTTAATTTCTATTTTTAATCCAGCACAATGGTTTGGTTTATTGAGCCCTGTAAATACTCAGATCACTTGAGCACTGTGCCTGGTCTTGTACCCACAGAGATGATCCTGTGGAGGGGCCTGGGTCAGATACTCTGGGTCTGATATCCTTCCACGTGGATTTTTAAATGTGGGTACTGCAGGACTGCCTAGTTCTATGTAAACATGATAATCCAAAGTCCTCTTTGGGATTTTGGGAAGTGAGAGGGTCTTGATGGAGCAGGAGATAGGAGCGAGTTAAGAGATTAATGTGTATTTTTTTTATCATCAGTCTCTGGTCTGGCTAGACTTGTGGTGTTTTCTTCAGCCTAATTCTGAATAGAAATGAATTCCCTCCCAGCCTAGAACTGGAACAAAGCTGCCACGTGAGGCCCATCCCCAGTGGCTCCGTGACAGGTGTCCCTGTCCCCCCTGTCCCCCCTGTCCCACCGCATCCTCTGACCTTGTGGAACACAGGAAAACCAGCCCCAGCTGCTCTCACGTGGCCAGGAGCCCCCAGGAGGGAGCTGCCAGGCCCTGAGCTGTGTTTGTCACAGCCTGTGGGGGACACAGCTGGGAGCAGGAGTCACATGGACCTTGGAAAAGAGGATGGAGATGTTTGGGCTTGTTTGCTTCCAGGCTGGCAGAACAGAACTTCCTGGCTGTGCATTTCTCCCCCAGCCCAGGGCCAGCTGCTGATGTTGTTGCCTGCCCTCGTGAGCTGCTTTGCTCTGCAGTGACATCTGAAGGGGCAAATCCTGCTCCATACCCTGCTTGGGTTTGTTTTCCTGCTGAGATTCCTGCTTACAAGAAGTTGAGAATTCTTGAGGTTCCCTGAGTTGAGTTCCTTCAGGATCCTTGGTCAGAAGCAGCTGGGACCCCATTTAGATCAGTGACAGGCAGTGGTGGAGCCAGGACAGGAGCAAAGGCACCTCTCAGGGCGCTGACACCTCAGCATGGAATTTTTTGCGTGACTTTGACCAAACCCTTTTATTCTGCTGGATCCTGCTGTGGAAGGAAAGGACCCCCTTGGCCATTCCTGAGTGCTGGCCCAGAGCTGGGCAGTTCACCAGTGCCAGAATCACGTGGCTGCTGTAAAACACATGGGCACAACATTCCACGAGACATTCCATGACCCAGCACAGCTCACTGCTCTACTCCTTCCTTTCCAAACATTTTTGTTGCCTCTGCTACCTGCTCCCTGCAATTGGAAACTCATTTCCTGCCCTTTCATCCTCTGCTTTTTTTTGATCTCAGCCTCACTGGTGGTGGGGGTTTTATCTATTTCTGTTTTCTTGTCTCAGGCAGCTTTTGTCCCCTCACTTCCACTTCCTGAGCCTGCAGCTGGGGAGCAGCAAGGTCACATTTGGGTGCACTTTGTTTTTGGGGAGGTGAGGAAAGAATGGAAGCTCCGGGGAGGGATGAATTTTCCGAGTCAGGAAGGAAAGATGAAGGTGGAAGCAGAGCCTCACAGGCAGGATTGTTGGGACAAAGGAGAACTGAGGCAGGGCTGGAGGCAGGATTTGGAGTGTGGAAGTTGAGTGTGGCTGTAGCTGAGGTGTCTCTGGACGTCTCAAGTTTTCCATGAGGTTTCTCTGCTGGTGGAGGTCCTGAGAATGAGTGAGATGACTCCAGAAGCTCCTCATCCCTTGAAATCCCAGAATCCCAGGATGGCTTGGGTTGGAAGGGACCCAGTTCTGCCTCCTGCCATGGTGGGGACACCTTCCACTTGCTCCAAGCCCCGTCCAGCCTGGCCTTGGGCACTGCCAGGGATCCAGGGGCAGCCACAGCTTCCCTGGGCACCCTGTGCCAGGGCCTGCCCACCCTCGCAGGAGAAATTCTTCCCAAAATCCCATCTATCCCTGCCCTCTGGCAGTTTAAAGCCATCTCCCCTTGTCTCTAAAAGTCCCTTATCAGTGCTGCTTTCTCTGATCATCTGTCCTGTTCTGCTCCACGTGTTGCAGTCATCCTCTTCTCCCAAAGCACCAAATATTTCAGGAAAGCACTTCCCTGTGCCCAATTCTTGATGGGAGCAGCAGCACCCACAGCTTCGGGTCGCAGTGGATCCCTCACTGCCCAAGGCTGCTTCAGTTTCCTTCAGGAATGCAGCTCCAGGCTGGATCCTTGTATCCGTGCAGGAATGTGGCTCCTGTGCTGCCCTCCCCTTTTCCCCCACACACATTTCTGTGTCTCAGCCACCCTTATTGGCCCAGAACCTGTCTCCAGGGCCTGGAGCTGGGGTCACGTCATCGCTCTGAGTAATAACTCACCACTGACTGCTTCCTGGGAGGAAAGGAAAGGCAGGAAGGAAAAACAACTGGTCAAAATTTCCACTCATGACCACAAAAAAAAAAAAAAATAAAAAGGGAAATAAAAGGAAAGCATGAATCAGAAGAGCTGGTTTCATTCAGGAACACAGAATTCTACAGAGCAATGAGGATCTGACCTCTGTAGCAGGAGGTTTTGTGCTCTTTATTTATTTGTTGTGGCACGCTGGTGTAAACAGGCAGAGTGGACGTGACAGCATTGCTGACCTTTTGTCTGAGCTACCTCAGACACCCCCTGGGTACCACTGAGCACATTGGTGCTCCCTGGCCTGGACCCTGCCACGTCTCCCTGGATGGAGAAATCCCTGGAAGCAGCCCTGGGGGTGGCATCACAGGGTGGCACCTCTGAGTGAAGCTCCTGTCCCCAGGGGGGCACAAGGAGGATTCCCCACAGAGGAATTCCTGGCTCTTGGTGCCTTTCCTTCAGCACCACAGGGCAGGTGAGAGCAGGTAAAGGCACAGGGGGAGAGGATGGATGGATGGATGGATGGAGGAATGGATGGATGGATGGATGGAGGAATGGATGGATGGATGGATGGATGATGGATGGATGGATGGATGGATGCATGGATGGATAAATGGATGGACCTCCAAGCAGGCCTCCTGCACCAGACACCCTGCTTGGTTGACACCACTCTCCTCCTTCCCCATCAGATCACAGCAGGAGCATTCCATTCCACCACACACCACTCTGCTCTCCTGACGTGGAGTCAGTGCTGGAAAACCGGTTGTGTCAATGCTCCAAGATTTAATACAGCAATATACTCCTAGAGTTTCATTCACTTGTAGTTCAGTAGTTTTCTGGGTGAAGGAACCAAGGAGATATTTTTGTCTGCAAAGCTGTTGCNGACTGAAGGCAGGATGGACACTAGGGTGGACGGCAGGCTGGAGGGATGGATGGCAGCAGGATGGACAGCAGGAGGGCTGGATGGCAGCAGGACGGACGGCAGGGTGAGGGCCGGAGGGCCGGCCGGACACACTGACCGCTCCCTCCCGGTGCGGACTCAGCCGCACGTGACCCCAGGCCCCGCCCCCGCGGTGCCAAAGGGGCGTGGCCTCCCCTCCGGGGGCTCGCTCCGCGCCGGGGGGCGGGGCCAGGCGGGGCAGAGCGCGGGGCGGCGGAGGAGCCGCGGGGGCGCAGCGGGAGCGGAGCGAGCGGCACCGGGCGGTACCGGCACCGCGGGGACACGGGCGGGACCACGGGGACACGGGCAGCGGTAC